>JAFEMH010003641.1:0-254244 GCA_022495995.1 Adenophora triphylla var. japonica | reverse complement strand
TCGATTTCTTGCTTGAAAATTTTGGGTGATTTTTGAAATTTTTTTTTGAATATTGAATATTGATATTGATGATATGCGATGTTGCAATGAATTTGTGAGTGTCCCAAAAATGTGCATTTTGCTTGGGAAAAGAATTGGCATTTTTGCCACATTTTTTAATTCGAAAATTGCATGTGAAAATTCGAAGAATTGTGATTTTTTTTTTTGAAATTGAATATTGCATGTCCTTGATGATGATTTTTTTTTGAAATTGATTTTTGATATTGGTGAATGATGATGCAATGCATGCACTTTGTTTGGAAAGAATGGGCATTTTGCCAATATGAGATGTATGTTTAGGATTTTTTTTTTTTTGAAAAGTGGGACGGATTTTTCCTCCCGTTGCATGTAAGATGGATGATATGCATGTATGCATTTTTTTTGAAAATGGGACGGAGTTTTTACTTTCGTAGGAATGCATCCTTTTTTTTTTTTTTGATGAATGCATTGGGACTTGCAAATTGTTTTCTTTTATGCGAGAAAAATGGGGCTATGCTCATTGTATCTTTGTTATCTTTGTCGAATTTTTTTTTTTAATGTAAATGCAAAGGCAATCTTTTGACATTTTCTCTCTTTTTTTTACGGGGCGGAAACCGTTTTGTGACGGAGACAAGTTGAACAAGATGAAGACTCGAGGATCGGTGGAGTACGTGATTGACTTGTGGGATCAGGCTTAGAATGCGGGCCGAGGAGCTTTGCCGAGTCAGAGACGGATCGTTGTCGAGACGGGGCTCTGGGAGTTTGTCGAGTGCTTGAGGGTGGTCAAGTTCCCTAAGAGCAAGGGCTTGATGTTTTGCTCACAGCGCGACATTGGTGGGATGCGACCCCGCACACCTTCCACTTCTTACAGGGGCGAGCGGCGACTACGCCTTCGACTATCTTTGCGATCACGGAGTGCGTCCTTCAATGGGCGCGGCATTGAGTGGAGAGATGGCTACGGCGATGCGTCTGCGAGCTCTTCTTGGATTTTCCCCTATTCCCAAAAGGGGATGGGGATGGAGTATGCCGTGGTCTTCGGCAAGATCGTGGAGACCATCGCGAGTTACGAGTGGGGAGGATAGGTTTAGCGCAGAAGCGGTGCTAGGTCCTTCCTGTGGTTTACCTTTTCGAGCACGCTCTTTGGGCATGCTTGAGGGACGGCGATCTTTGCCTTCTTGAGGTCCTTGGAGGACATGGAGACGGTTGGAGATATTTCTGGGGAGGCCGGGGTGGTGAGGCTGTACTTCGCTCTTGATAGATACGGCGGAAGAGGCTGTGAGCTCCTGTCTTGCTTGAGTTTGCTCTGGAGGTATAAGCTCTCTTTTTGCTTTCCCTCTTTCCTTTGAGCACGCACTTTTATTTGCCTTTGGATTGATTGGATTTTTACCTTTCGCGGTATGGGCGTTGGAGTTTTTCACGTCACGGTGTGGAGCGGCTGAGGCGTACGTCGGGCGTATCCGGCCATGCGGTCTTGGTCCAAGCATGCCGGGAAAAGATAAGCTCCGAGGGCGTACGACTCTCGGGTGCGCGGATTGCCTTCCTTTGACGGAGGCCGAGACGGATGAGGGGATGATATTCTTCCCACAGGATCGCTTTGAGGTAGCGCTTGGTGAAGAGGCGGCGAGATACGGGACGGTGCGGCGGAGGATTTTGAGGGTTTGACTGCGATGCATATTATGCGGGAGAGAGGGTGACGCGCCGGCATGGCGTGAACTCGCCTTTGAGGACACCGGTGGAGCCTCCCGCCGATATGATGCATCCGAGCGATCGGTCCGTGACTGGGATGATTAGAAGCGGTCGGCACTTCTCGGACTTCGTGGCGATCGAGCCATATGCGACGTTCGTCTTGAGGAGGCGAGGATGCCTCGGGTTTTGGAGAGGGAGGGCTTGGGATCCCGCGGTACCCTCGGACGGATTTTCCTACATCCGGGATGGGAGTCCGATTGAGGGTGCGAGATCCCTCGGCCGGCGGCTTCCACGAGCTTTCGGCCTCGTCAGGGTATGAAGGTATGGCTTCACCTTTTCCCCTTCTTTTCTTTCTTTTGTTTCATCATCTCTAGCATCACTTCTTTTTTTTTTTGACGCTTTTGCTTTTGTGCGGTTTTCGGAGGTGGTCGTCGAGACAGCGACGAAGCAAGTGATCGGGCAGAGGTTCATACGGAGGATGGTTGCTTGCGGGGCACCTCGAGGCTAGGGCGAGGAGACCACGGCCGGCTTTGTCAGACGGGAGGCTTCTCCTATTCCCTCGGAGACTTCTTGAGACCCCTCTTTCTCCTCTCATTGATCACCGCGCGGCCGCCTTCGGATCACGTCATTCTTGGGGATCCGCACGGGCGAGGACACGTCTGGCGGCATGGTGGGTCGTCTCCGTATGTTCGGGGAGTCGGACGCCTTCACCTTCGGATTCGATTTCTTCGGGGATGCAGGTTTACCCTATCGAGTGTGCCGGTTGGTCCCGGCGAGCCTCTTTACGGAGATGAGGACGATTCGAGCAGAGACTTTCGGGGCTCTGACGAGCGGGCCCGAGTCGCAAGAGGGCCGGGGAGACATCGGGTCTTTGGAGACTCCGATTGATTTTTATTATTATTTTTTAGATTTAGATTTGTACAGATCATGCACATTTTTTTTTTTGATGTAATAATTTAGGATTTTATTTATGTTTGTTTGTTGTTTTTTTTTTTGTACACTCTCTTTTTTTTTTGGAATGTAATAATTTAGGATTTTATTTTATGAATGCAATGCAATATGAATGCAGTGTTGCATGAGCCTTGTTTTTTTTTTGCAAGGGTGTTTGGTATATGGTGGTTTGGGGAGGTTTTTGCACAAGTTTCGAGCAACGGGACGGAATATTCCCTTTTGGTGTAGCGGCTTGGTGTTGCAGATTTTCGATGGGGAGCAAACGTATCCGCGCGGATGGGGACGGCATCGACACTTTGTCCTTTGATTTTGCTTTAAATACGGCTTTGCTTTATTTCAAATTCAAATATCTTCTTGAACCTCCGGCCCAAACTGACCATTTTCGGGGAGGAAGAGAGAAAAAACCATGGAAAGCCTTAGAAAAGCTCCCTCAAAATTGTCCCAAGAGTCCCAAATGTCATTTTTCAACAAGTTCAAGGATTGGTCCAGGGAAATTATGCATGAGAGAAGGTCTTTCTTTGAAGAACGGTACAAGGTACGATGCTTGTGGTCTCTCGAAGAATTGGTTCCGGATTATGACCTCTTAAGGGCTTCTTCTTCGTTTTGGGATACTAGAAGGCATGTCTTTTGCCTTTCCTTCAACGAGATTGTTCCATTTGTGGAAGAATTTCGGGCCTTGCTTGGAGGTCGGAGGTGGAGGAGATAGCAATTCCTTTGTCGGAGGAGCTTCTTTTGTTGACAAGTTGTGCAACCTTCTTCATCTTTCCGGAGGAAGCACGAGGCATGATCCGCGGTCCCAGAGCCATTTTGATATTTCCGGTCTTCAGACAGATTTAGGGGCTTAGGCTTGGTGGATGACGCCTATTGGGATGCCTTTGCACTTTGCATGTTCGGCACTTTGTTCATGGTCTATTCCTTCGGGATTTGCCATCGATCTCTGTGGATGTTGTCGTCCATTGTCGCACAGGCGAGAGATGTCGTTCCTTTGATTCTTGGGGAGACTTTTCATGCTCTCGACAGATTAGCTACCGGACGGCGGTACATGCGGGGGCAGCCCGTTTCTCTTGACCACATGGGCGATGGAGCGTTTGGGGTTCTTCGGGAAACCTACGATATGATCGAGCCTTGGACTTTTGCCGGGAGAGGTGTTGATGTAGATTTTGATGATCGGGGCTCGTGGGCACGTTGGATGGCGGGTCGCCAGGCCCAGAAGATATCGGATGGTTGGTGCCTCATTGGCGGGTGGAGACTCGCGAGTGCTTCGGGACGGGTCCCGTGTGGTTATGCTTAGGGGCTTTCTCGGTCCAGTTTCTACATTAGGCTCTGGTCCTTAGGCGGTTTGGCTTGGAAGCGGAGTTCCTTTGGAGGGCTTTGATGATGTAGCCACCGGGGTGGTGGCTCTGTTTCATGGATGATCCCTCGGTGTTTCCATTTCTTTCCAGTATGGAGGTACGATGCCTTTCCTCCTCGGGTCATTCTCGGGCGTCAGAGGCCGGTGTTCACGACCACTTGGTACTGGATTGAGTACGAGGGCATGCAGGAGAGACTCGGGTGGCTATTTTGAGACGGCGTGAGGCCATTGTAGGTGCGGAGGACCGGTGTTTACGAGAGGAGGAGGGCCGAGGCGGGCCAACCCTGCATGGCCGGAGCGGGGACGCGCGGCCGATTATGAGGCTTACGTCGAGACGAGGAGAGGAGGGCTCCTATGTTACCGGCTAGGTTACGGGAGATGAGGGATGACGCTAGGGCTACTAAGGCCACGACGGAGGCCGGTTTGATAGACCACTTTGTTCCTATACCGAGAGCTTGGTAGGAGGAATGCCGACATTTTCCGGTTCGAAGAGAAAGACTCGGAGGGGAAGAAGAAGGGGAGAGGCCGATGCGAGTGGCTTGGAGTGACTACGAGGTTTCCAAGTATCCCTTTCTTGCCATGACGGACACATTAGTTTGATTATGTATCTTAGTTTTCCTTTAGCGAGGTTGCCGGTTGTAGGAATGAATCGGGCTTAGACTCATCAAAAGAGCTTTTAACTTGTAATGAATATTTGAATTGCTTTAGAGTTTTCGAGACAGCTTTCATGGTACGATCAATTGTATTGATGCCAAAGTATGGCTTTTATTTGTGCTTTAGACCGAACCGTTTCCATTTGCCCTACGTTCCCCTCATTTTGAGGAGCTCGGGTCTTCGTAGTTCAAGCTGGTGAACTCTTTTTGTTTTTTTTTTTTTTTTTTTGTTTTTTTTTTTGGTGCAACCACTGTTTTTACCTAGGCCGCCCTTTTCGGGTTTCTAACCTAGTTGGGTATTACTCTTTTAGCACTCTTTTTTTTTGTTTTTTTTTGTTTTTGTTTTTTTGGTGCAACCTGTTTTTACCTAGGCCGCCCTTTTCGGGTTTCTAACCTAGTTGGGTATTACTCTTTTAGCACTCTTTTTTTTTTTGTTTTTGTTGTTTGTTTTTTTTTTGTTGTTTTTTTTTTTTTTTTTTTTTTGTTTTTTTTTTTTTTTACGCGTAGTATCTGCGCGGCTTGTCACCATTCCTTTGGGTGTACAAGGGATTCCGTCGAGGTCCGCAAGTTGCATGGCTCCTCAGGAGAAGATCTTACGGACGACATATGGCCCGACCCATACGGGCTCCCATTTGCCGAGAGGGTTGATACGGGTGGGGGCTTTTCTTTTAGAACGAGATCGCCTTCTCGGATCTCCCGATGCTTTACTTTCTTGTCGAAGGCTCTGGCCATTCTTCCTTGGTAGGCCGGATGTGTTCCATGGCCTTCGGTCGGCGTTCGTCTAGTAGGGCCAATTCGTCATGGCGACTGCGGAGCCATTCGACCTCGTTGATTTGGCTTTCCGGCGGTATACGGAGCGAGGATTTCCGGCTCGATTGGGAGTACGGCTTCCATTCCGTATGTGAGGGCAAACGGTGTTTCCCCGGTTGCCGTTACGGCCCGTGTTACGCAGCCCCGAGTGCAGTGTAACTTCTCGGGCCAATCTACGCCTTGGACGGCCATTTTCCGGATGATATTTTCCGAGTCTTGTTTCTTTGCTTCGACGGCTCCGTTGGTTTGGGGCACTGTAGGGTGATGACTTGTGACGGGTTATTCGAATTCCGCGACAATTTTCACATTCCCCTTCGAAGTGGGATCCATTATACGAGATGATTTCGGGCGGCAACCCGTATCGGCACATGATGTTTTCTTTGATGAAGAGGGCGACTTTCTTTGAATTGAGGATTTTGTAGGACTTGGCTTCAACCCACTTGGTGAAATAATCCACGGCTACCGGGGGGCGAACTTCGTGGCCGTTCTTGCTGATGGTGTGATTTTGCCTATGACATCAATTCCCAGTGACGAAAGGCGAGGGGTTGTCATGCGGTATAACTCGTGAGGAGGCAAGTGATTAAGATTTGAGTATCGGCGGCATTTGTCGCGGCTTTTGACAAGCTGGATGCGGTCGGCTTCCATGGTGATCCAAAAATACCCCATTCTCGGTATGATTTGCATCGAGCTCGAGCATTCATGTGAGGGCCGCGAGTACCACCATGTATTTCTTTCATGAGTTCGGTAGCCTCTTGTTTGCGATACATCGCGGGAGGGGGCCTTGATAACGTTTTTGTATAACATGTTTCCCAAAAGAACATAATGGGAGGCGAGCCGCTTCGAGTGAGAGACTTTTTGCTTTGATTCCTTCTTTATATTCCCCATCTTCGTTTTTGAAAGAGGCCTCGCCATTCTTGAGTGCTTGGTAAATACGAGTGTACCGGGGATCATTGATCGGTTCGGCTTCCGCTTCAATTTCGAAGCAATAGGCGGGGTTTTCTCTTCTCCAGGCTACGAATGGTTTAACGAGACTTTCCTTCGGGTATTTCGACAAGAGAGGCTAGTGTAGCGAGCATCTGCGAACTGTTTCGGTCTCTTGGCGAGGTAATGGTGATTTCTTTGAATTGAGTTACTAACTCTTCCATGTAAGCATGATACTTACGCAAACCGGATCCACGGTCTTCCATTTGTTAGAGACACGATTGATGATGAGGGCGAGTCACCGTACACCTCAATTCCTTGATATTTCTTTCAAGGCGGCTTCAACCCGGCTATGCAAGCTTCATATTCGGCGGCGTTGTTGGTGACTTGAAGTTCGGCCTTGCTTGCTATGGGGGTGTGTTCGTCGGTAGGATCGACCGAAGCATTCCTATCCGTTCCCCCTTTTGTTTGACGCCCCGTCGAAGAAGAGTTGCCCGGCGATTTTCTCCTTCTAGAGCGAAGATTCCATCATCGGGAAATTGAGGTTCGAGTCCTCGGGACTCATCACTTGGGAAATCGGCGGATGTTACGCCATTATGCGTCCTTTTATGGATTTCCTTGAAACATAAGCGATGTCATATTCGGCCAAAAGAACGACCATTTTGCCAATCTCATGGAGATGGAAGGCTTGTCGAACGAGATATTTGATGGGGTCTATCCTTGAAACAAGATGTATCGGGTGAGGCTTGCATGTAGTGTTTCAATTTTCCCACTACCCGGACCAAACTGCGCAAGTCTTCTCGCAAGCGAGTAATTGAGTTCGCTTCCTTGGAGCTTTACGCTACGAAATAGATGGCGTTTTCGACTTTGGAATCTTTTTTCTCTTGAGCTAGCATAGCCCCAATTCTTTGTATCCGTGACGGTGAGATATAGCAAGAGTGGCTTTGCCGATGTGGTGGGCGAGAGAATCGGGGGATTCACGAGGTATGCCTTAATTTGTTCAAAGGCGGTGACGTGCAGGGTCCATTACGTGTGTAGGCATTCTTTTCATCAACTTGAAGATTGGCTCGCGGATCGAGTCGGTGATTTACTGGCGGCTTATGTATTGCGATCTTCCCATGAAGGATTTTACTTACGTCGGTGTCAAGTGGTGGCTTCATTTCAACTATCGCCTTGATTTTACGGGGATCTACTTCGATTCCCGTTACGTCACCATATATCCTAGTACCTTGCCTCGTCTTACACCGAAGGTGCACTTGGGCTGGATTCGGTCTCATCTTGTGGTCTCGGAGGCGGCGAAGAATTTTCTCAAATCAACAAAGTGCGGCCATCGATCCTCTGGAATGTATTATCATGTCGTCCACATAGACCTCAATTTCTTTGTGGATCATGTCATGGAGCAGAGCATGGCGCCCTGCAGTACGTAGCCCGGCATTCTTTAGTCGAATGGCATGGCCGTGTAGCGATATGTGCCCCGAGGGGTTGTGAAGGCTGTTTTGGCTTGATCTTCTTACGCCATTTTGATTTGGTTGTAGCCGGCAAAACCATCGACGAAAGATTTGACTTCGTGGTTGGCGTGGAATCTACCAAAATGTCGATGTTTGGCGGGGAAATCGTCTTTTGGGTGGCTTTGTTCAAGTCTCACGAAGTCTACGCGGCATCGGATCTTTCCGTTGGCCTTGGTCACCGTCACTATGTTGGACGGCCATGTTGGGTATTCAATGACCACGATGAACCACATACTGAGCATCTTTTCTATTTCCTCTTTCACTTGTAAGGACCATTCGGGCTTAATTCTTCTTAGCTTACGCTGCGGCTTGACTTACGGGTCGAGCGGTATTCGGTGCTCAACTATGGAAGGATCGAGGCTGGCATATCTTTATAGGACCATGCGAACACATCCACGAATTCTTTTAGCGGCTCGATTAGGGCAACCCTTTCGGTCCCTTCGAAGAAACTACCAATCTGCGTCTCTTTAGGCTCTTCCCAGTAGTTCCCAAATTCACACTTGTCAAAATCTCTTCGGCGGCTTGGGCTCGATTTTCCTCTTTCCAGGACAACTTTGCTTAAAGATTTCTTTGATATATTGTTCATTTAATGTGTACGCCTCTTCATCTAGTGAATCGTTATTAAGCTTGTTTTTAGATTATTAGTTAATTCAATCATTAGTTAAAGTGGCAATTAAGGGATACTCGAAAGGTTCATCATTTCATTGAAGACGAAGGGGAATACAACGTTGGCTACGAGACTCGTAGTCTTCGGGCGTGAGGCCGTCGGACGACTCGAGAGACTCGAACTTCAACAATGAGAGACTCGGAGGACTTTACAAGAGTTGACACGAAAGGACGGGGGACCAATCCAAGCTTGGTGATCATTTCCTCTTTGGTCGCGGACGGGCTGAGAGAGTTTCCCAATTCTTTAGCGGCATCATTGTTGGTGGCTTCACAACTCGGGAAAGGCATGGTCTCTGTGCTCCCTCTTGATCGTTGCTATCATCTCTTTGTACGAACCCAGAATCAAGCTGTGTTTGGCATCGAAAGCGAGCATGTGGATGTAGGGATCTTCCTCAGTGCAGGGACTTAGTTTCGTCATAATCGATCGCTCAATCCCGGATGTAAGGACGCATTGCGTCTCGGTGGCGGCTAGAAAAATCTCATGTCCCATACTCGAGCGGAAAGGCTTGGCGGGTAGTTCGGCAAGGAGGACGTCCCACACGACGTTCATAGATTCGAGCCAGAGTCTGTCGGTGTTTGCGACTTTTATCATGAAAACCTCCTCGCCGGCGAGGCAAGAATGGGTTTGCGAGAATGCGACAAATGCGTGATTGAGGACCGGGGACTTGTGTGCACGTATCACGGCGGTGTTCGGCATTTCCTTCCGATACGCCTCCAAGTGTTGGAAATAGCAATTGAATTTGATGAATCGAACTTCTTCGGAGTCCGCTCGCTTGAGTGTGTCGACATAGTTGGCATTCTTTGGATTCCAAAGGATCTTGGCGAGACTTGCCTCTTGAAGGATGTAGCCGGTGTTTGGCGTGGGCGTTCTTGGCTATTGTTTCGGCTTCGTTCCCTATGAGGAAGCTGTCACCCCTTATGACTTCGAGGTCTCCTGCCGGTTGATGAATTTGACGCATTGGTGGAGAGTGGAGGCTATGGCTTTCATGTGATGCAACGAGGGCGCCACTAGTAGATTTGTGAACTCGGAGGATATCCATTACATGGAACTTTGCGGGCACCATTTGGGTTTCGTACCGAGTTCCCGAGTCAGCTGTCCCCGAGAATGGGGCGAGACGAACCGTCGTAGGCTTTGACGGTCAGGGTAGATGGGATCACGCGCCTTTCATTTATGCGGAGGGCCCTCATCATGCGAGGGAAGGACATTTACCGATGATCCATTGTCCACTAATACCCCGGGGAGTGACATGGTGTTGAGCCGAATAGTGATGTACAAAGCTTCATTGTGTTGGGAGACATCTCTTGGCAAATCTTCATCGCGAGAAGGTGATCATACTCCCATATAGGTGAGGATCATAGATTTGGTCCTTGTCTCGGGATGGAGAGTCATCAAGCCGGTCACTTCGTGCCTTTTTCTTGCGAGGCGAGTCTTTGCCGAAGCCCACTGGGTTATCTTGATGCCTTTTGTGGCGGTTGCCATCTCCGATCAACATGTTGATTGAGTGGGAGCGCAGGCCAGCGTCGGTTTTCTTCATCGGTGTATACTCGGGAGGCTGGACAAAGCGAACCTTGGGCGACCACGAGGGGTTGGACTTACGTTCTGCGGTACTACGGTATCCGAAGGTCTCGATTCCGTCGTTGGCAAGGCTTTTACGCTCTTTTATCCCTTTTTGCTTTGGGGAAGGCGGCGGAGTAGAGTACATAATAATCAAATCCCAGATGGCTCCCAGGCGTTCCCTTGTTATCACCGGCCTCGAATCTCTCCTTCAATTTTCTTTGGGAGGAAATTTTCTTTTTCTTAGGAGGACGGTCCTCGTGTATCCAATCTGATAGTCCCTTTCAAGGCAATCGGGACAGATCACAAATATCCCACCAAATGTGTTCTACGGTGGTGGCGGATTTGGGACCTCGGGTTGACGGTCTTTGGAATGACTTTGAGTGGGCTGGTCAGGGGATCTGGCTGTGGGCTCGTGCGGTAGCGAGTGATTGGACTCCGCCGGATAATGAGAGATATTGAGGTCGGGGAACGGGCATATGTTTGTCCTTCAAGGTAGCCCGGTCGGTTGGGATATTGTTAAGGTCCCAAAGTGGCGTGTGGCCTCTTCAATCCGGGCTGCTGTATGCATTGCAGCGTTCTTCCGGGGATTTGATGGTGACCATATTTCTTTGCTTGTTTCTGATTTTCATCACTCGGTGATATTTGTGGGACCATCACTTTGAGAGGACAGGCGACGGTATACCGAACTCTTTCGTCCACGGCTTTGTTTGGGGGCCGGTTGCCACTGTAAGTCGGCGGGCGGGAGTCCGGCGGTGGAAACATAGGAATCTTGGGGTAGCATCTTGATGTATCAGGGACTATTAAGAAGAGGAGGAGAACCTTCTATTGTCTTTGCGGTAAAGGTGCCATCGGAATTGAGGCGATAGTCAAACCATGACTTGCGACTACCCCAGTAGGTCATCAATTTGAGCCTCATGTCGAAGTCTCATTTGTTCTACCAAGCTGGATCCAATCTTGGCGAGTGCATGCGAGGGATTTTGGAGGACGGAGCAACGTTATCCCCATCATTACCGGCGATGCGAGACATTACGAAACCCGGAGTTGGAACAAACGGCGAAGGCGATGACGCGCTTGACTCTTCCCAGCGATCAAACGGTGACCCGGTGCCCGAAACCAAGCTTTGTGCGGAGGCTGCGGGGAAAGGACATGAAGGTTCGAGATGTGCAGGAATGGAAGGAGGGTAGGTGTTTGGGCTTTTGGCTCATGCAACATGCGATTATTTGTTCACGTTTACTTAAAACATGTTTTATTAACCTAATCGGTTGGAAAAGATTGCTCTTCTTTTCGCAAACTACTCGATTCTGGATCGGTGGGCCCCGTCACTACGTCTATAAGCCCCTCGTATTCCACTGTATTTCGACCTCCCGGGGTGGGCGGCCCGGGCGAGGGTCCTATAGGGCAAGCGGGTCCCACCGGCCGAAAGAAAAACGATCCTAAAAGTACGGCGGGTAATCGAGTCTTAACGAGCATTCGATGTAAATTACGGACAAGGCGACGTCGAAAGTCAAGATCATGTCAGGGCTCGACAAAAAGTCGGCATGATTTGGGCGATAAGCGTCAAGATTGATCTTGACTTGTCGTCGGTTAAGCCGTAATTAGGCATGGAATAGTCATTAATCACTTGATGACTCGGTGTCAATCTTTGGGAGTCGGTGTATAATTTGTGCCGGTCGAGCCGAAGTCAAGGCGCCGGTCAATATCTTGGTCAAAGTCTGCGGCGGAAAACCGGCGAGAACTTCGGCGATTAGCGGCGATTAGGGACCCGAAAGATATTGAGTCGGTATGCCGACAAAGGCTTGAAAGGAAAGGTCTATACACGGACGGGGCATGACACGAGACCGGACTAAAAACCAACCGGGTCTCGGACAAAGTGTGTCACGGACAAGTGCATGGTCGACACGAGGCTCCATGGGATGTTTGGGTAGTCCTGTGCTCATCCGAGGGGCGAAATAAGACCAAACGGACCGCGACAAGGATTTCCCCGGGTTAAGGACGTAGTGTGCGGTGTACGGTCACGTGCGCGTAGTGTGCAAGCGATCTATATTCTTTTACGAGTAAAATAGAAATTTTTATGTGTCTTAAAAATATGATGCATGATTTTTTTGGAAATTTTCTTTTTTTTTGAAAATCTTTTTTTGAATTTTTTTATGAGCACATAAGCACGTAAGCATGAAAATTCCGACAGTTAGGGACATTATTCCAACAGTCAAAAATTTTGACTTTCTCCGAGGCGGCCAAAACAACATGAAAGCGTGCAAAAATCAACACACACACAAAAATGATTTTCAAAGCCGGGACGGAAGCTTGACCCTCAAAAGCTTTTTTTTTGAAAACGGTGATACCGGTACGTGGGATTGTTAGACCACAATTTATCCCCGACTCGTGTTAGGAGGCGATAACGGGAAATTTAGTGGTTTCCACCAATATACCGAATACCATTTTTTATTAAAAAGCTTAGTCCCCGCGGAGTCGCCCTTTGTAACGATGTGTTGCCTTTTTCGCGGGAAAAATTCGATTTTCGCGTTTCTTTGAAAAACCAAATAAAACCGGAAAAACGGAGTCGCCACGCCATTTTAATTTTGAAGGGCCAAAACTTTGAAAAAAGCCCGAGATCAGAGATTTAGGTTCGGAGGTCATGTTACGCGTCGGGAAGGACGTTAGTGTGCACCCGACGCGCCTCGTAACAACGAGTCTTCCAAGCTGAAAATCATTTGTGTGTGTGTGTGTGTGTGTTTTGGCCAAAATAAGTTGAAACTGGAAAAAGTAAAAATTGGGATGTCTTTTTAAGACTTTAAACTGATCCCATGATTTTTGGAGAATTTTTGGTTTGAGATTTGGTACTCAAAAAACCTTTTGAAGTTGAGAAGTCACTTCTGCCAGAAGGAAATGGCAGCAGACACCTGATTTTGAAATGGATTCAAGGGTCCTAAAACTTCATAATCTGGGTGAACTCAGAGAATGAAAGTTTCTCTAGACTCCTTGAATAAACTTTGTGTGAAAGAAATTTCCATTTTGGAGAAGATTTGAGGGTCAAAACCTTCTGGAAACCTCAGATATGAGATCTGGATTCCCAGAAGCTGATGAACTAGCCTCTGAAAGAAAAATTGAAAAGAGGAGTTTTACTCACCCAAAAAATAAGGTAAAAATATGTCTGGAAAGCTCTGGATGTTGGCTACAAAAAGTGTTTTGTAGTCAACACCAAATTCAAGTTCATCTGTGTCCAAAAATTAAGACCATGGACTGAGGTCTGAGAAAATTGCTACTGGACAGCAACTTCTCAAGAAAGAAAATATGATGATTTTAAGGGGGTTTTGCATCCATGCTTGTCCCCATTTCCCTAGGTTTTGGTTAGTGATCACTAGACATTTTAGTGGTGAATCAACTATACCAAACCATCCTTAAAGTACATTAGGACTAAGCATTTCATTTGCTTGGGGAGGGGATTTTACCCTTTGAAATCAAGATTTAGTGCTTGAAAATGGTTTTTAGGGTTTTGAAAGTGCATTTTTGCAAGTAAGCAAGAAAAGCTTTTTGAAAATAATGTTGATCTTTGTAGAAGATCATCCATGGAAGATGGTCTTCCATGGTGATCTTCTTAGATCCTAGAGAAAGAAGATGAAAGAACTACATTTTGTAGTTTGAAGATGCATGCATGGATGAGATTTAGGGTTAGGAAGAGGAGGGTTTACCAATCTTCCTTGTGTTCTTGAGTGTTTGGCTTGAGTGTATGAGTGTTTAGGGCTTTAATATGAGAGTGAGTGGATGAGTATGAGTTGGGAAAGATTGGAAAGAAAAAGGTGACAATTCTTGAGAATTCTCACTTTGTTTTCTCTCTATATTTCGCCGAGAACTTCGTTGCTATTGTGTTCTTCCTTTTTATTTTTGTAGTTGGAGGGCTCAATTTATAGCCCTCTGAAAATTACATACTTGTCCGCGCGGATAGGATCGGGCGGCGTGCCTTTGTTCATTAAATGCGGCTTGACTTTGGACAAGAAGAATAATCTTTTTCAAAATTCAAATTGACCGGCCGGTTTTTGTTTCCGGCATTGCTATATTTGGTTTTCTTCATTTGTTTTTCTTTTTGAGATTCTTTTTAAGGTTTAACCTTAAATAACAATGCCCATTTACCCTCACTTTGTTAGGAAAGTTAGGATAGTTAGGAATGTTAGTAATTGTTATAACTTTCGTTAATTTTATAACGAAAATTCTAACAAGCTCAAATTGGAGCACTTACGGTATCCACCAACGGATGTCCGAAGTGGATAGCCTAGCCATCATCGGCTCCGGCTACCTGTTCTGCTTGCCTAGGCGCACCTCTCAGAGAAATCACCCAAGGGCCTGAGTCGGCAAAGCCCCGAGGCAAAGCTCAGAGCCTCTCCTGCTGACCACAAAGTCAACATAGCGGGACTCCGGACCTCATGAAATGGTCTCCCCGAGCCATCACAGTCGATCCCATGAAATGTCTCTCCCAAAACCCGGCGGGACAATATCCTTCCCGGCCCTGCGGTCTCGACCATGTCCAAGAGGCCACTATGGCCAATTCCCACGGACTCGGCGGTGAACGAGAACGAGAGAATACGCGAGAGAATGAAAGCATCCATAGCCACCCGTGGTCGCGGCCGTATACGGAGACCCAGGCACCGGGATATCGAAAGGTCAATCCTATCAGGGCTACCATCATCCTCTCGGCCTCTCCCAAAGGAATCTGCGAGAAAAGATGCAAGCTTTACCGTCACCGGCACGTCTCCGATCGGCGGAATAGATATAGCCTCGGTCTCGGGACCCCCAATCAAGGCTCTGAAGTCTTCGTGCGTTGGGACAATTTCGTTGTAAGAGAAGCGATAAACATGTCTCCGGACGTCCCGAGAACTTTCTTTGCGGCTCTCAACGGAGTCCCAATCGGGCGGGAGATCCCTCAAATGCCATAAAGACTTGATCTTGAAGGAAGAATCAAGCAGTCCACTTGTGATTTTGGAAGTTATGTCTCGCCCAAGATTGAAGACCGGATAGAAAATGGTCTCGCTTCCCCCTTTGCAATCGACGGGCTTCTCCATCGCAAAGTGTTCAAAGATGGTGCTTTTAGGTCCAAAATATGCTCTGGGAACAATTGGGACAAGTCTAGAGTGAAAATGAAATGAAATGGCCAAGCCTTGCTTTTATTCGAGAAAATAACCAGCTCGAGACATGACTTGTAAGCCGCACGGCTTCATTTTCCCTCAAGGCCATGCCGCACGGCTACATTAGCCCTCTGCGAGAAAAAATTCTGCGGCAACCAAAGATTGCTGCCCAAGGGAGTTTCACCCCACTTTTTCAACCAAAACTGTACAAAAACATATCCGAGAAGCCATTCAAGCATTTATATACCATTATAAATCATTTTGGCCCGGTTTGACCCCAATTCCAAGCAAAAAAGTCGCCCCAGGCTCAAATAATATGCAACTTGAGAAAGCATAAATTAGAAAAGTAAATAAAATGTAAATACAATGTTTTCGCCCCATCGGCGCCCAAATAAAGCAAAAAATAAACAAAGTGTGCATAAAAATTGTTCATTGTTTGTTTCGTTCCAAATCTATCCTAGAGACCTCCTAGGCCTCAGATTCTTCTTCCTCCTCCTCATCGCTACTCGGCTCATAGATGCTAGCCTCCTCATCAAGTCCTCACAGTCGCTCACGTCGGACAAATGGACATTATCGTGCCGTACTCGGCCATTTGCTCCGAATGTCGGCGTTGGGTCCCCGCCCCGAGGCATGGCACTTTGGAAGAGTATTCCGAGGCCGATGAGGTAGGCTGTGCCCCGACGTGCCGTCTCTTGTGCCCGGGCTCCTGTGCATCTCTTGCCGCCTTCGAAGCGCGAGCCGGCTTCCTCGAAGAGACCGGCACATGTCCTTCCGGCCCCTATTACTGCACGACCGGCCCTATCGTAAGTGCGAGTGGAACACGAGAAAAGAAGAGAAAATCTCAAAAAAAAATTCAGAAAAATCTCGAGAAAATTGCAAAAAGCGAGAAAATGCGAAAGGCTGAAAAGGGAAGGACCCTAAAAGTATACTCACGGTGCTATCGGGCGGCAAGGTGTCTTGGGGCTCCCTAGCATCGGGGACGGTATCCTCATCCTCCTCGGCACTCCATGGACCACATAGGACGGATGCGCGGGAGGGATCGGCGGGTCGATAGGCTCATCCTCCCCGTATCCACGAGTGACCGCCGGCTTCACTAGGCTTCGCAGGCGTCCTCGGGCTGCTCCACAAACACGGCGTAGGGGTGTCCATGTCAAAGTACTCCTCTGCGGCCACGCACCGCACAGTACCTCGCTATCTCATCCTCGGCCAATCCACAGGTTGTAGCATCCGTCTTTGGAGGATCTGAGGAGTAATGGCGTCAATGGAGGGACATGGCCATCTTGCCTCGAGAAACGGTCCCAGTAAATGACATCACATGTCGGCCCGGTGAGCCACCTCCTGCGCCTCGTCACATCAATGGCATCTCCGGCCAAGATCTCCGGATACACCCGAGGGTAGAAGTCCGCTCCGTCATGCCCATCCTGTTGATGGTGGCCTCACCATTTTGTAGTCGAAAGTGATCCGGGTCTTCCCGTGAATTTATCCCTCGCATCTCCCCTCCGGCGAACCATAGCGGGGAAGATGGTGACATCACTCTGCTTGGTCCCGAGGGAAGAACCCGATCACCTCACAAAACCAGGCTGCATGTCCAAAACATCAAAGGTCATTCTCTCTCATAATAGTCTCAAGGCAGGAAAGAGAAAAGAAAAAAAGAAAGGAGACTACCTCGAGGGCAAATGAGAAGCCGATCCATGGAAGCGGCTTTGTTCCATGTACATGTCCAACGAGAAGTACAACTCCGCCAATCCGGCCTCGCCCCAAGAGGCCGTCCCTATCCCATCAACATCCTCCAGAGAGTCAAGGAGGCAAGTCATGGCCGGCGTCCCGAATTAGCAAAGATAGTGGTGATAGCATCAACCATATGAATGCTCTAGCCAGTGGCTGAGCGAGTCACATCATTAGCGGCAAATTACGCATGCAAGTCGGCTGCCACCTCGGCGTTCCGCGTCTCCATCCCCGGCCCCTTGGGAATCGGCTCAAACCCGACCAAAGCACAGGAACTCCTCGGGCGTAATATGGTCTCTCAAGTCACGGGCCTCCCGGTGAGCTGTAGGCCGATAATAGGCTGTGAAATCGGCGAGGAGTCAACTGTCGGCTCTCCCCAGCTCAGGTGAAAGCTATGGGTACTATCCCACCAGAACTCAGAAAGGGCCTGGACCAAGCCCTTGCTCTTAGAGGTGATATGGACACCCCTGCCGATAGCCTCGACGAATGAATCCAGGCCGGTAGCCCTCACCAAATTCTTGGGGTTCACCCCATTCTTCTCGAAATCCGGCATCCTCTGCCAAAGCTTAACTGCTATCTCCGATGGTCCTCTAGACTTGTTCTCCTGTAGACAAGCACAAAAAAAAAAGTGTCAGTCCTTTATCATTTTCAAAAGCATGCATATATTCACAAAAATGCACCTATTTTCAAAAGAAAAGCATTCACAAAAGTTTTTTTAGCATTATTTGCATCAAAAAACGCCTTTCATCATTTGAAACGCGTCATTGCTTTCCTAAAAACACAAAATCACAATTTTCACAATTCTTTTCACATAAGCATTATTCTTTCAAAAACGGCATGCATGAACCATTTTCATCTTCCAAAATCCTGTTTTCTCATTGAAAATCAGAATTTTGACCTAGTTCTAGCACAAGGCAAGAACTCCGTCTCATATTTTGAAAATTCTCATTCTTACTTCATTTTGCGAGAAAAAAGTGAGTCATTCTCATAATTTTCATCAAATAAGTTGCACATTGCATATTCTTAGCCTTATAGGTTATTCATCAATGTCTCAAAGTCATTCAAAAATCCTAGAAAATTCCTAAAATTTAGGTCAAGCCCTATATCATTCAAAAATCAAGCAAAATCATCGGATTTGAGCAAAATGAGAATGCTTACCCCAACCGATCGCGGGTTCGTTGATTTATGCTCCCTTCTCCCCGGGTAAAGCTCCGATGGAGGCGTAAGGAAGTCATACTTCCTCTCCGTCCGAACGAGCTCCTTTCTCCTCCTTCTCGCAGCCGCGGAGATGTTCCTTCTTGCTTGCCTCGGTATGGGATTGCCCTCCGGATCCATTCCAATCGATAGAAGCAAAGGGAATTGAAGAATTTTTGAAGAAATTCTCTCCTTTCTCTCTCTCTTCCTCGGCAGTTCTTGGGCGGCAATAATGCCCAATGCCCGTTCAAACCTGTTTTAAATAATGCGGAAAAAACAGGTCTCTAGCCGTACGGCTCCTTTTTCTCCATCTCATGCGGGCGGCTTCATTCGCTACGAGCGAAATTACAATCACCTTTGGACCTTTCACTTGGGCATGCAATTTCCGTTATCTTTTAACCAAGATAACATTTTTTTTCAGAAAATATCCCTTATCTCTTTATCAATCAAGCTCTATTCCCAGTCGCCTCCGTTAATTCCGTTATAACGGGATAACGCTAGGTGACAACCTCCGAATTGTCAAAACTCTAAATTGAGCCTATCTCTATCCCGAATAGTGACGTACGCTCAAGTTTCTCTCAACTTAAGCTACCTCTATCCCGAATAGTGACGTACGCTCAAGTTTCTCTCAACTTAAGCTACCTCTATCCCGAATAGTGACGTACGCTCAAGTTTCTCTCAACTTAAGTTACCTCTGTCATGAATAGTGACGTATGCTTTGGCAACCCATATCTCTGATTCGAAAGAGATTGAGACGTATGCTCAAGTCATTGGCAACCCATATCTCTGATTCGAAAGAGATTGAGACGTATGCTTAAATCATTCTAGCTCTGGCAACCCATATCTCTGATTCGAAAGAGATTGAGACGTATGCTTAAATCATTCTAGCTCGGCAACCCATATCTACGATTCGAAAGAGATTGAGACGTATGCTCAAGTTCACCAAACTCTAGCTACCTCTATCCACTCGATAGTGACGTCGGCTCTAGTTTCAATCGGGTGACGACCTCCATTAATTGTCAAAATCTCAAGAATCCTAGACATCGTTCCTAACTATCTAGTGATGCTTGAACTACGATCAAGGCTTGATTCCTCAGGGATACGTAGGTAGCCTTTTATAAAAGGTCAGCCATTCGACCACTTTGGTCACCCTGTTTCTTTGTCACTCCTCGGTGATAAAGTAGCCCCTCGTAGAAGTTCGGATATCCGACCACCTTGGTCACTCCTAGCATATCCCCGGTAGGATCAATTGCTTGACCTCCTAGGTCATTTTCTCTTCTTTTCCCCGGCAAGAGACCGGTTTCTCTTCTTCCTCCCCAGCGGATCCTAATTCCGAACTACGGCTGGCTTGATTCCTCAGGGATACGTAGGTAGCCTTCCAAAGGTTCGGCCACTCGACCGTCTTGGTCACCCAATCCGTCTCGGCATTCGCGAGATCGGATCCTTTTCTATCGACAACCCCACTCGCCTTGCAAGTGACGTTGCCGAGGGCTTCTGTAAGTACCCAAATCTGGCTCATGCCTTGAGTTAAATTTCCCGGCAATTTCGGTAAGTTTCCGGTAATTCCCGGACCTTCCTAGTGTTAGGAAATGTCTGGAGCAGTCCCAAATTAAAATTAGGGCTGAAGGAAGCCTTCCTAATTAAGAAAACACGTTTTTTCTTAATTAGGGAGAAGGTTCTAGAATAATGCCACCTTGCATGGTTCTAGAATGTTGAGTCATTGTGGATAAGCCCGCACGGCTGCATTAGCCCAAGGTCTCTGGCCGCACGGCTTCATTAGCCTTATCCAGACTGCCTATAAATAGAGCCCTCCTCTACCCATTTCAACACACAACAACAATACACACAACCCATAGCAATACACTCAGTCACTCCCAAGACGTGAAGAATATTGGTGAAGGCTCAAGAAGGTGAAGAAGAAGGCCAAGAAGCTCCCTCCCTCCTCCTTGAAGATCCAAGACCAATCTCTCCTCCTAGCTCCAACCAAAGAAGCAAAGGAAGCAATTGGTAACCTCGCACGCCCTAACCTTGCTTTTAATTGATATACTTGCTCATTGCATTCATATATCTTGCTTGGGACTTGGCATTCATAGTTAAAGATCACATCTTTATCACCCTTTTCCCTTTTGCATGCATTAAGACCTCATTTGTCATAAAAATGTAGTCTTTTTTCATAAAGGTGTATCCTTTGCACCTAAAACTCCCATTTTCAAATAAAAATGTCATTTTTATGCATCATTTGCATATAAAAATCCAATCTTTTCAATAAAAATGCATCCTTTGCATTCAAAACCCCTTGTTCAAGCATCATTTGCTTTAAAGACCATGTCTTTACCATAAACTAGCATCATATGCTTTTCAAAATGCAATCTTTATGCATCATTTGCATAATGAATGCCAATTTCTTCAACAAAAATGCATCATTTGCATAAAAAATCAAATCTTTATGCATCATTTGCAATAAAGATTATTTCTTTAAACTAAGTGCATCATTTGCAACCCAAAAATGTCATCTTTTCATTAAAGTGTCATTTTTTCATCATGCATTTCCCCCTTTCCCCCAACCTTGGAACGGACCGGTGTAAAAGATCCTATCTTTACATCGTTCCTTCCATTAAAGGTTTCATATTTCTTTAGAAAGGGATACCTTGAACCCTATATCTCCGATTATCGCTTAAGAAAGAGTATGAAGCCTCCATACGAGCTCGACTGTCTTAAAGCGTAGGATTGATGGGCTAAGGACCTTCCTTTCCTAAAGAACCTCATCTTTGACCAAAAGAGAGTCATTCTCTCGATCACGCAAGTCCCGAGGGTCCCGAGGTTAAAATGCGATGATCACAAGTCATAAGATGAGGACGGGATCATAATCCCAAATACATAAAATTCCAAGGAATCCCGAGCGACAACCAACAAATGGTTTGTACGTCCGGAAGACGACTTGGGACATTCCCCCCTTATTTTCAAACACATGCACACAAGAAAGCATGCAAGCAAGCACGATTAATGAAATTATGGGAGACTTGCTCCGGCAAGGCACCTTGGGTGAACGCCAAACGTTCTTCCCAAGGGGTAACTTAACCTCCGAACCCATAAAACCTTTTTTTCAAAGTTTTGAGGTAATCAAAATGGCGTGGCGACTCCGTTTTTCAAATAACTCGGATGTCTTCAAACTCGCGTGAATCCAACACAAAAATTTGGGCACCACATTCACAGTATGATGCGTAAATTGAGACAAAACAGAGTTTAGAGAGTGAGTATGTTACCAATGGATAGGTGTTGACTCTTTGGCTCGGAAAGGCGTATATGGGATATGAAAAGGTGTTTGAGGGGTGTTTCGGAAGTGTTTGGCTCGTGTTTGGTTGAAAAATGTGGTTTTCACGCAAATCGAGGCATTTTCGGGGCTTGGAAGGGGGTTTTGGCTGCTGGAACTGTAAGGTATGGCTGAGACTAATAATATTTTGACCTCATTTACTGAAGGGGAGGGGCTGTTATTATAGGGGGTAAATTTGAAGATCAGGCCGGCCGGCCCTTTCCTCAGTTTGAGGGACTTTTGAGGTATTTTGGAAATTGTTGGGACTGGCTGAGGATTGCTGAGACTGGAAATTTATCTGAAAGAACAGGCCGGACGGCCAGTCACTCAATTTCAGGGGTATTTTGGACTTTTCACCCTTGAATTTGATTGATGGAGATGTGGTTGCTGTGCATGTGTGCCACGTGTCTAGCTTAGTCGCTAAGATTGGGTTTTTGCTCCGTTAATCCCGATTTTGACTATTTTCTAAATAACTGTCCGAGAAAATATCCAGAACAGTCCTGGAAAGTTCCAAAAATTGCGTATTTCGAGGAAAGTGGTACTTTTACGTGTGATAACGTGTGTTGAGTACAATTTGGAATTTGGATGCACGAGGCAGACCTGAGAAGTCTCGTTGACTCGGAAAGGGGGAGTTAACGGATTCCGGTTAACTTGGAAAGGGCCAGTTACCGGATTGTAACGATCCGGATTTGGGTACTTACAGCCCCCTTCAATACCTTGAAGAATGGCAGTGATTTTTTGGCAGATTTGGCAATGAATCTTCCAAGAGCCGCTATTCTTCCGTTCAATCTCTGAACCTCCTTGATGTTAGTAGGTTCCTTCATGTCAATAAGGGCTTTGATTTTTTCAGGGTTCGCCTCTATTCCCCTTTGAGATACCATGAAGCCTAGGAACTTTCCAACTTTCACCCCAAACACACATTTACTTGGGTTTAGCTTCATGTTGTTGGCTCGGAGATTGTTAATGGTTTCTTCCAGGTCAGGGGCGTGACTACCCTCCTTGGTATTTATGACCATGTCATTAATGTAGGCCTCCATGTTACGACCTATTTGTTCTCCAAACACTTCACTCACCATGCGTTGGTACGTGGCATCCGCATTCTTAAGCCCAAAGGGCATCATGGCATAGCAATAATTTCCTCTCGATGTTTGGAAGGTCGTCTTCTCAATGTCCTCTTCCGCCATTTTTATCTGATGATAGCCTGAATAGGCATCTAAGAAAATGAGAGTTCGGTGTCCAGCTATGGAGTCAACCAACTTGTCAATTCTGGGAAGAAGGTAACTGTCCTTTGGGCAGGCCTTGTTGAGATCAGTGAAGTCAATGCACATTCGCCACTTTCCATTTTGCTTTTTAACCATCACCACGTTGGCCAACCAAACGGGGTATTTTACTTTTTGTATGATTTCAATGCTAAGTAACTTTTGCAGCTCTTCCTTGATGGCCTCCTCCTTGTCTTTTGCAAAGATCCTCCTTGTCTGCGCGATAGTTTTAGCAGACGGATCAACATCCAGGCGGTGGAGGGCCACTTCTTCATTAATCCCCCTCATATCTTCAACTCTCCAAGCGAAGACATCTAGACTGTTTTTTAGGAGGGAGATGATTTTTTCCTTCTCTTTCGGGGATAGCTGGCCCCCGGGTTTGATTTTTTGTTCAGGGTAGTCAGGGTTGATGACCACCTCTTCCAATTCATCCACGGGCTCCATTTATGGACTGTCTCGAAATTCCAAGGATTCGATGATGATTTCTCTAAGTCTTCTACCCTCATTGTCATTCACGTTGAGGCCTTCCTCTTCCATCAATTCGTTAACGTCGGGCAGATCAACTATCCTCAAGTCAGGGTTGGCCCCCAAGTTCTGGCCACTGACGAGAACAGGATCTGTCTCCGGGACGGACGGAACTATATCATGGTCATCTGCAATTTCTAGGACCACGGGTTCCTCTTCTGGTACTTCGCGGATAAAGCTCATTCTAGAGCTGGTGTGGGTAGTTTTCAGAGACTTAGAGATTTTTATGTTATCTTCCGGAGTATCTATCTCCACCCTTTGAGATGCTTTCCGGATCTTCATGACATGCTCCAAGAAGTCCTTGGCGGTCGCCCTCACGCATCCAATTCCAGCACAAGTAGGAAATTTGACTCGTTGGTGAGGAAGGGAGGCAACCAACCCAAGTTTCGCTTGACTTGGAATGCCGAGAATAGCATGGTAGTCAATGGTTAAGTCCATGACTACGAAAGTGATTGTAGCCACGGTTCGGAAGGGATGTTCACCAACTTCTAGCTGTAGATCAACAGTTCCCTTTGCACCGACTTTGTGGTTGGTGAAACCTTCTAGCCTTCCATGGTAAGGTTCCAGGATGGTATCTTTTAATCCCATCATCTGGAAGGCGGAATAGTACAAAATATCTCGAGAGGCCCCCGTATCAACGAGGAGTCTCTCAAATTCACAGTTATCGATTCTACCCTTTATCACCAAGGGTTGTTCACGGGTTGCACGACTTCCAGCCAATTCATTGGGAGAGAAACTGATTACTTCTTCAGCCTTGTGAACCTAGGTAGGAACATGATATACTTTACTTAGCTCATGAATTTGATATCTGAGCTTTCTGGTAGAGACTGTCTCTTCCCTAATCACATGCAATTTGACCCTAGGAGGCCTCTACTCTATGTCCTCGCTCTTGTCATCATCTTCACTCTCGTCCTCTTTCTGTTTCCTCTTGCCATCTTTTTCCATGACGTAGCGATCTAGCTTGCCTTCGTCAACCTACCTTTGGATCATTCGTTTGAGGGCAATGCACATTTCGGTGGTGTGACCATGGTCCTTGTGGAAATCACAGTATTTGGAAGGGTCACGAGGGAACTTTGGTTTATCATTCAGTGGACGAGGAGGTGGGAGGTTCACCAATTGCATGATTTCAGTGATAGGCTTGGTGAGAGGGGTAAAAATTTCAGCCTTTTCAGAACCTCTTGTTCTATTCTTCCCCGTGAATCCGTTTCCATTTCCATTTCCATTGGAAGCATGGCGAGTCCCAGCTGCTTCTGGTTCCATCTTGTTAGACCTCTTCTTGCTTTTCTCCTCCGTCATAGCAATTGCGTAAGCCACATTGTATAAGTCAGCCTTAGACTTTGGCTCTCGGGCGGAGAGTTCATAGATGAGTGGTCTGGATTTCAATCCGGAATTGAAACAAACAATCACCTCTCTATCAGTGAGGCTTTCTTCTACCTGATCTGCTATGGTTCAGAATCTATCATAGTAGTTCAAAGTGGTCTCATTTTTCCCTTGCTCGATGTTGGCAAGGTTGGTTAACCTCTTCTTCCTCCTTCCTGCCGTGGTAAAGTGATTTAGGAACATCCTCCTCATGCCCCTCCAGCTATCGATGCATCCTTTTTTAAGCTCACGGAACCAGGTCAGGGCTGTTCCGGATAAGGTGCTCGCGAAGGCTTTACAGAGAACGACATCGGCCTTAGTGAGGAGGGCCATAGTAGACTCGAAACTTTGCACATGTTCCCGTGCGTCAGTAGTTCCAGAATATTTTTCAAAACTTGGGACCTTGAAGGCAGGATTAGGTGGTACATCATTTATTCTCGAAGAGAAGGGACGGTTGGCACAGGTGTCATCATCTTCTTCATCCTTCTTCCCCATCTCCATATCATCTATTCTCTTTTTCAAGAGTTGCAATTCTTTAGCATTAATCCCCTTCTCAGTGCTGGAATGAGTGCTTCGGTGGGAACTACGATGGGACCTTTCTCTTGGGTGACCATTCACCCTACTGTGTTCCTCGTCATCTCGATGGTTCTCCCTTCGTCTAGAGGGTGCTTTATCTTTCCTCAGCTCTCCCTCATATCCATCGAGGACCATTCTATACGGTTGAGGACTCCTCGGCCTTGCAAAATGTCGTGGACTAGGTGAATCACGCTGAGGACGATGGCTAGGACGAGATGATATGTTAAGACGAGGAGGGGATAAACGCCTAGCCAGACTGAGCCTCGCTCGCAAGTCAGCTGAGTTTACCTCATGCTCCTTTGAATTCAGATGGCTTCTGAGGTCTACCACAGTCTTCTCGTTCTCATGATTGTTAGGCCGAGGATGAGGAGCATCTCGGAGGTGTTCCCTAAGTGGTACGACAGGCACATGGGGAGGGGGATCTTGGCCACGAGGAGGACACCTCTAGCTACCTCGTCTCTCATCCTGAGTTTCCCTTCCACGAGAGTTTCCTGACCTCGAAGGCATAATGAACTCGGCCATTGAGTTTTCTGGATCCAATTGCAATAAAGCATTCTGAGTCTCGTAGATATGTTGCAATGTCACCATTTGTTGGTGCAAGAGGGTTCAAGAGGGTACGTCGATCAACAGGCTGGAAGTTCTCAGCTAGTCCTGCCTCTGGGTTCCTCATCGTCTTCTTGCTTGGAGCTCGCTTCCCTCGTGGACGATGAGGATGAGGAAGGTTTGCACCTGCCCCCTCGGCAGCTGGCTGATTCCGAGAAGATCGGAGAGTCATGCTGAGGGGAGGTGGTCCCTCGATCTGAGGTAGAGGAGGAAGTACGTCGGTGTTGGGAGGGATCTCGTCCGTGTGAGTTCGCTCCTCATTAGTAACACTTGCAAAGTTTCCGTCTTCCATTGAGATTCAAGAATTTTGGGACCAAAAATTATCCGGTAATTACAAACGGCCAAAATAACAACTCTCCGGCCAAAATCACAATTTTCCGGCCAAACGTAAAACAGGTTTTACTTGCCACAAACAGAATTCAACTGCTAACGTTCAAGCACCAGTTTTCTGGCCAAAAAACGAATTTTCCAGGCGAAAATTGCAGGATCCGGCTGAAAACACAACATAATCAAAAACGGACAATGATTTTCCGGCCAAAATCAGAATTATTTGGCGGAAAATAGGGCTTAGGCGAGCGGATTTTCAGGCTAAACAATGGTTCTTTGAATCGGTTCCCGGTAATGGAACCAAACTGATGCTGCCAAAAAGATCGAATCAGCCCAAATCCAGCGGTCGGTTGTACTCCGGCGATTGAATAGCCTGAAAAGAGACAAAAAATGTAAACTAAGTTGGGGCTTCTCCGGCGAAGGCCCTCCGGCGTGAGAGTAAGTTCACGTTTTTTTATATAGAGAAATCAAATTGACAGAGCTTCGAGTGAAAGAGATAACGTACCAAAATAATCTGATATATGGATTGTATTTATAGGTGTAAATATGTAGAATCTATGTTGAACTTGACTGTAAAGAGATAAGATATAATCCTAAGAGGATTATATCTGTTTAGGAGTCCTTGTTTGACTTGAATTGATATAGGAGGTTACAATCCTAGAGAGATTGTAACTGCTTTAGTATCCTTATTTAGATAGGACTGATAAACTGCTCTGCCGGTATGCCGAGATACTCCTTCCTTGTCATACATAGCCATCTCGGCCTACTATGAGCCCAGGAAGGGACGAGAGATGAATAGGAAGCCCGTCATGATGACGTCATAGCCGAGGAAGCCTCCTCGTCCTCAAGGGAGATCACCTCGGCCTTGGGGGGGAGTTCCTCGGCCCTTGAGTTGGGCTTTGGTCGTGTCGCCTATTTGGCCTTGGCCAGCCTTAGGAAATGACGAGATAGAGAGACGAGGAAGCCCAGGTCTTCCCTCATAGCTGAGACTTGATGGATTATGTTTAGGGTCCAATCCACTTGGGTCTTACCCGGACAAGCCCATGTTGTTGTCTCGATTTATACTGTTCAGTGTATAATATTACGTTTTTTCTAAAGTGTTTCCTTAAGCATATATTAAACTTTTTGAATAAGGCAATCAATGTATTTATATGCTTCCATAAATATGTTAGTCTACATGTATAGAAAAATCTATAATTACAAAGGGAGGAACTATTACCACTACATATTTTCCTTATCCACTACGTTCATTAATACAATTTAATATTTTGATTCAATTGCCCTTCAATCATTTCCTCTTATTTATGGTATTTTCCTTAAAATGGTAAGGTTGTTCTACACTTTATTATCATCTATATAATTATTTTCAATCATGTCAAGAAATATAAAAGCATATCAAATATCAATAAATAAAATATAAAATTGATAATAAATTATTGTAAAAAAAAAAAAAAGAACTATTCATCTTTAACCAAGTTGATATAAACTGCATAAAAATATTACTTTAATTTAATAATATTTTTACCTTGATTTTTTTCCTTAATGATTGCAATGAAATTTATAAAAGCCGGTGAATAAAGTATGGAATTTCAAATTAGAAAATTTACATTCACTATTAAACTTTATTTGTAAACTTATAAATGAATATTTTTATGGCTAAAAAATTGTCAAACCACCAATTTAAATTTTCAATCTCACAACTTTACTGTTTTAAGTTATAAATTGAAAACGAGATAAAACTATTAGTTTTACTCATAAAAATCTCGTTAAAAATGTTAGATTTTAGATTTGTCAATCGCAATTTTAGCATAACTATTTAAATTTTTAATAAAAAAATTTGGTGTAAAATTCCTTAAAACTTTATTTTGTCTAGTCTCAGAAAAATATATATTTTTTTGGTAAAAATATAAAAATAATTGGTAAAAATAAAAATACTTTTGAGAAGTAGATTAATTTTAAATAACATGTTGTCAATCTCACAACATTGATAATTATTTTTAATATTATGTCATTATTTTCAAGTCTTTTTTTAATAAAAAATTATTGATCAAATATAATTTAATATTTATTCTAAAAAAAAGGTAAGAATATGGTTTAAAATAAACTAAAAATTAAGCTGAAAAGGAAAATTAAACAATAATTCATTATTAAAAGTTAATTATTTACCGTATAAAATAATAAGTATTTCAATAAATATCATAATTATTTATTATTTTTTATTTGTTAATGTAGTAGTTTGATTTTGATTTGTATGTTTATTTATTTTTTGATTTTTTGATTTTTTGATTTTTTTTATTTTGATTTTGATTTGTATGTTTATTTATTTATTTGTTTATTTATTTATTTTATTTATTTATTTATTTATTTATTTATTATTTTTTTTCAACAATCTTTTTTTACGATGACATATGAGGATTCATGTTAGCCGATCCCAAATTATTTTGGGACTAAGGCTTTGTTGTTGTTGTTGTTGTAATGACACTTTTTTAACACAAAACATCGAGGCTTTCTTAACACAAGTCCTGACACTTTATTATATACTCCCTCCGTCCCACTTCAAGAGTCCTACTTTTTCTTTTGGTCCGTCCCACTTCAAGAGTTCCTTCCCTAAATGGCAAGTTTTGAATATATTTATACCCTTATAATTTAAATATATTTACAAAAAAATCATTCATTATACCCTTATAGTGTTAACATATTTACAAAAAAATCAATCATTAACTTCTATTCCCTACTAGGGGTGTAAGTGGTTTAGCTCAAACCGCGGTTTGAGACCGAACCGAGCTAAACCGTGGGGTTTAGCTCGGTTTTTTTATTTAAGTGGTTTAGCTCGGTTTATAAAAATTACAAACCACGTGGTTCGGTTTAGCTTGCGGTTTGAGGGTGCCGAGCCAAACCGAGCCGAACCGAGCTAAACCGTTTAGCCATTAAACCGAGCTATGAGACCGAGCTACGAGACCGAGCCAAACCAACATAAACCATAATCCTGACCATTCATTCCAAATCAAATTAATCCCCACCTTTAATTAATTTCAAAACCCTAAAATGTAATATTTGAACCCTCTGCCTCTTTTTAATCTCATTGTTGGCGCAAAAACTGAAATTTCTCAAAAACCTTTCGATTACTCTAGGTTTCATTCTCAATCGTTGAAGACGGTAGCCGCCGGTGTCCATTGAAGACGAAGCGCCGGTCGTGTCCATTGAAAAACTGGAGTAGGAGGGGAATAAGAAATATTGACCAGAACAAGTGCCGGACAATATATGACATGGTGACAGATCCTTGAATCAAAACTCGCATCTTAAAAAAGTATCCAAATCAGCTTGGCAGAATCCGTTGAAGAAAGAAAACAACTGTCAAACCTGCTCTCATTAAATCAGATGTTAACCGCAACTACCTTTGTACAAGAAAATTGCTGCTGCACTCTTTATGTTACTCTTAGGTGGTGTGCCGCAAAGGATCGGAATTGCTTTAGAATTCTAGGATTTAGGATTCTTACCGCACTTCTAAAGATAACACTCCAGTAGCATCTTTTAGTTTTTTATCTTTCCGGCTGCTACTAGTCTAGAAGAAGACTCATATCAAAAAATTCCATTTACTAACCAAAGCTGATGTATGACATATTTCTGAGTCATTATATAATGAAAAATTCTGAAAATGGAGATTTTTTTATTACTTGCTTCATATCGATACACAAAATTGCTTTAGGTTCTCTTCTTTTTCACTTTTTAATATTTGGTTGTTCAAGTTAAGTGGAGTATTAGACTGTATGATATTTTTTTACTTTTATTTTTGAAAAAAGACTGTATGATAGGTAGAATATGGTTTCACAGCAGAAGGATTTTGAAGCTTCAAATTTAGTGGGCATCAAGAGTTTTCAATAGGGTTACTTGGATTCCTTTTCAATAGGGTTACTTGGATTCCTTCGCAAGGAAGGTCTCCGTCTTCTTCGGTGATATTTTCACTTTCCGGTGACAAATTCCGGCCACTCTCCAAACCGCGGTTTAGACCGAGCTAAACCGAACTTTGGCGGTTTAGCTTAGCTCGGTTTGAATTTTTTGTGGTTTAGCTCGGTTTGGAATTTCTCCAAACCGATACTAGCGGTTTAGCTCCAAAATTTCCCCAAATCGAGCTAAACCGAACCGTTTACACCCCTATTCCCTACCCCACATTTAACTTTTACATTTTCTCTTCTCTAATCTTCTACCCATTTTCAAAAAAAAAAAAAAAAAAAAAAAAATCATTAACTATTATTTCATATCCCACATTTAACTTTTACATTCTCTCTCCTCTAATCTTCTACCCACTTACCATTCTTTATTTATTTAAAAAAAAAAAACTTAAGAAGCGTAAAATCCAATCCCAGGACCCTTGGTCGGGTATGGAGGGAGTACTTACCAAAACTTTATTATACACTCGCCCATGTAATAAACTGATGTTATCCCACTTTTATTATACCTTCAACTTTATTATACACTCGCCCACGTAATAAACTAATGTTATCCCACTTTTATTATATCTTCCACGCTCTGTCTCTAACCCTGCCTTGAACCCCATTATATCTCCTTCACTGGCACCAGTGGCCAAGCCATAATTTTTTTTCAAAGGGGATCAAGTTTTTTTTTTAACATTATGATTAAGGTATTTGAATTTAATATATTAGGGGGTCAAAATATTAATTCAGTGTTAAATTTTCTCAAAATTAAGGGGGTCAAAACATACAAATTCATAATTTTTAGTAGTAAAATGTCATTTTATAAAAATTTGATAATAGTCATAATACTAAAATTGACACATTCCAAAATTGAAGATGGTCGGATGACCCCCTGCAACGAGTGTAGCCTCGTCACTGACTGGCACTCCACTCCATTAATGGCGACCACTTCTTCATACTCCACTCAATTAATGACCAGCTCTAACCACATAACTAAAGAACTTTTTCATGTTTTATATTAAGAGTTTACTTAGTCTTGTTTCCTGTTTTCTAGGAGTTTACTGAGTCTTTTATTGTTTGATAAAGACCTAGCCTTTAGCAATAAGTTAGGTGCTATTTTCTTGGAATTTCTGTTCGGTTGTAAAGCTATTTAAAAGCTTACATTCATGCAAATAAACTCAACCCTTTCCATACAATTGTTTTATAATCAATAGAGTTCATGCTTTATCTTATATCCAACATTTGGTATCAGAGCGGGTTCAAGAGAGAGGAAGATGAGTGTTGAAGCAAACAATGGATATGCACAACCTGGCATTCCAAAGTTTGATGGAGATTATGACCATTGGAGTATGGTCATGGAAAATCTTCTGCGATCCAGGGAGTATTGGAGTGTAGTGGAATCAGGCTATACGATTCCGGCAAATGAAGGATCATTAGCAGATGCAGAAAATAAAGTCTTAGATGAAATGAAGCTAAAAGACTTGAAGGCCAAAAATTACTTGTTCTCTTCAATTGACAAGTCAATTTTGAAGACTATCACGAAGAAGGAGACGGCTAAACAACTTTGGGATGCAATGAAGTTGAAATGCCAGGGCGATGCTCGTGTCCAATGAGCTCAAATTAATTGTCTTCGCAGAAGTTTTGAAGTTTTGGCTATGAATGGAGAATCAATCACGGACTATTTTGGTCGAGTGATGGTGATTGCAACTGATATACGGAATTGTGGAGATGACATGCCTGATGTAAAAATAGTGGCAAAGATCTTAAGGACCCTCACTAAAAAATGGAATTACATTGTGTGTTCCATTGAGGAATCAAAAGACATTGATCAGCTTTCTGTTGATGCTCTTCAAAGTTCATTGCTTGTGCATGAGCAGAAATTTAGAAAAGATATAGAGGGAGAAGATGAGCAAGCACTCAAGGTGTCTTATGAAGTGGGACAAAGTGCTAGAGGACGTGGAAGAATGGCTGCGCAAGGTGGAGCAAGAGGACGTGGAAGAGGCAGAGGAAGACAAATTTTTTCAAAGGCCACTTGAAGATGAAACCAATTATGCAACACTTGAAGATGAAGAAGAGGTATTGCTGATGACTTATGCTGAAATAAAAAATAAAAAAAGAGAAGATGCGTGGTTTCTAGATTCGGGTTCTTCAAACCACATGTGTGGAGATAAAGCTCTATTCATTGAGCTAGATGAAGGATTCAAAACAACTGTCAGGTTGGGCAATGACAGAAGAATGGATGTTGCAGGTCGAGGTAATGTGAAGTTAATTTTGAAAGGTGTCAAATACATCTTAAGTGGCATATACTATGTTTCGGAGCTGAAAAATAATCTCTTAAGCATGGGACAACTTCAAGAGAAAGGGTTAGAAATTCTGATTAAAGATGGGGTCTGCAAGATTTTTCATCCTGAGAAAGGTCTTATTATTGAAACCAGCATGAGTGCAAACAGAATGTTTACCCTGTTTTCACAGCCATGAAATCCAGCTCAATCAGAGAATAATTGTTTTATCACCAAAGACAATTATACAACCAGATTGTGGCATTGCAGATGGCCACCTGAACTATCAAGCCTTGAAGACTTTGGAAAGAAAGAAGATGGTTCGAGGATTACCAAAGATCGTTGCTGGGACAGAAATATGTGTTGATTGTCTCATTGGGAAGCATCACCGAGATCCAATACCAAGAAAGAGTTCCTGGAGAGCTACTCAAATTCTAGACCTTGTTCATGCTGACATTTGCGGTCCAATAACTCCCACTTCAATCAGCAACAAAAGGTACACTTTGTGCTTTATTGATGATTATAGTCGAAAGTCTTGGATTTATTTCTTGGTGGAAAAATCAGAAGCTTTAAGTTATTTGAAATGCTTTGTGAAGTTAGTAGGAAATGAGACAGGGCTTTCACTTAAATGTTTTGCACGGACAGAGGTGGAGAGTTTACCTCTTTTGAATTCAATAGTTTCTGCAAGGAGAATGGGATACGAAGACAATTGACAATTACATACACTCCTCAATAGAATGGTGTGGCGGAACGTAAAAATCGAACTGTGTTGAACATGGTACGAGCTATGCTATCCGAGAAGAAAATGCCAAAAATATTTTGGGCTGAGGCAGTGAACTGGAGTAATCATGTTCTGAATAGATGTCTGAATTCAGCTGTGAAAGACGTGACCCCAGAAGAAGCATGGAGCGGATCTTGACCATCGGTCGATTATTTTCGCGTGTTTGGATGCATTGCATATGTTCATGTGCCTAAGGTACGGAGAACTAAACTAGATGACAGAAGTTTTACTTGTATTTTCTTAGGAATAAGTGATCAGTCAAAGGGCTACAGGTTGTTTAATCCTATTACTAAGAAAATTGTGATTAGTAGGGATGTTGTGTTTGAAGAAGAAAAACAATGGGATTGGGATGGTATTTATAAAGAAGAAGTCTTGATAAATTTAGATTGGGAAGGTGAGACTAATGAGGGAGTCGAAAATGAGAGTGAAGAGTATAACGAAATTGAAGAAGTTGAAAATGAGAATCTGGAAGAAAATGAGAGTGGGGCAGGTAATGAGAGTGTGGTTATGAGAAGAAGAAGAAGAAGAGAGACACATCCTCCTTCATGGTTGAATGATTATGTAAGCGGGGAAGAATTAGATTTATTAGAAGATGAAGAAGTAAATATGGCTCTAATGGTTGCTAGTGGTCCATTATTTTTTTAGGAAGCTGTAAAAAGTGAGCATTGGAAGGTAGCCATGGATAAAGAGGTAGAATCCATAGAAAAGAACAAAACTTGGAGCTTAGTTGATTTACCTATAGGGGCTAAGAAAGTTGGAGTTAAGTGGGTGTATAAGACAAAATATGATGAGAATGGAGAGCTAGAAAAGTATAAAGCTCGCTTGGTAGCAAAGGGGTACTCGTAAAAATATGGGATTGACTATGTGGAAGTATATGCACCAGTAGCTAGAATTGAAACACTCAGAACAGTGGTAGCATTAGCAGCTCAACGAAGTTGGAGGATTTTCCAGTTGGATGTTAAGTCAGCCTTCTTATATGGCGAGCTTGATGAGGATGTGTATGTCCATCAACCAAAAGGCTACGAAGTTAAAGGAAGTGAAGATAAAGTCTACAAGTTGCATAAGGCTCTATACGGATTAAAACAGGCACCTCGAGCTTGGTTTAGCCGAATAGAGTCTTATTTTCTGGAAGAAGGTTTCGAGAAGTGTCCAAATGAGCAAACACTTTTCACCAAGAAAAACAAGGAAGGTAAATTGCTTATTGTGAGTCTTTATGTTGATGATCTTATCTATACAAGTGGTGATGAAGGAATGCTAAGTGATTTCAAGAACTCGATGATGTAAGTTTTTGAGATGACTGATCTTGGCATGATGAAATATTTTCTTGGCATAGAAGTAATGCAGCACACAAGTGGCATCTTCATGTGCCAAAAGAAATATGCAACTGAGGTATTAAAAAGGTTTGGGATGATGGAGAGTAAAGTTGTTGACAGTCCAATTGTTCCTGGTAATCGGATTAATAAAGATGAAGGAGGAGTTCCAGCAGACGAGTCTTCTTACAAACAAATGGTGGGCAGCCTTATGTACCTTACCGCAACTCGACCAGATTTGCAGTACAGTGTGAGCTTAGTAAGTAGATTCTTATCGAAGCCTACTGAGATTCATGTACAAGCTGTTAAGAGGTTATTAAGGTACTTGAAAGGAACTGTCGATTATGGAATTATGTATAGGAGAGAGAACTCGGACTTAGTAGCTTATACTGACAGTGATTATGCTGGGGATTTGGATGATCGAAAGAGCACATCTGGGTATGTTTTCTTCATAGGTTCGGGAGCTGTTTCATGGCTTTCAAAGAAGCAGCCTATCGTTACATTATCAACCACAGAAGCTGAATTTGTGGCTGCAGCAGGATGCGCGAGTCAAGCAGTATGGTTGAGAAGAATTACAGAAAAGCTTGGTTGTGTTCATGACAAAGCTATTGTTGTTTATTGTGACAATAGTTCAACTATTAAGCTATCCAAAAATCATGTTATGCATGGATGAGGTAGGCATATTGATGTGCGTTTTCATTTCTTGAGAGAGCTTGTTCAGAATGGAGTTATAAATCTGGTACATTGTGAAACTAAGGAGCAGGTTGCTGATTTGATGACAAAGCCTTTGCAGCGAGATGCGTTCTTGAAGCTCAGAGATCGCTTTGGTGTATGCAAAGCAAAATACTAAACTAACTTTAAAGACAGTTGGTTTAGGGGAGGGTTTAAAAGAACTTTTTCATGTTTTCTATTAAGAGTTTACATAGTCTTGTTTCCTGTTTTCTAGGAGTTTAGTGAATCTTTTATTGTTTGATAAAGACCTAGTCTTTAGCAATAAGTTAGGTGCTATTTTCTTGGAATTTCTGTTCAGTTGTAAAGATATTTAAAAGCTTACATTCATGCAAATAAACTCAATCCCTTCCATACAATTGTTTTATAATCAATAGAGTTCTTGCTTTATCATATATCCAACAATAACTCCTACAGATGCAACTCCAACACCACTCTTAGCGGTTCCATATGTTGCTCCCATACCTAAAAAGAAAAAAACAAATAAAATAAAAATTGTATCATTTGGATTGATAATTTGTGAATCGGTGGAAATTGGGGATGAAAATGGGATCAGAGAGGAGTTACAGTAGAAGACTAAGGCGGCTGAGGAAGCAGAAGAAGGGAGCAATTTCATCGCCGTTGAGGTAATTCTTCCTTCAGTCAAAACCTCGCGTGCCAGAAACAAAACCAGTTTTTTTCTTATCTTAAAATAATTTTTAATTTTTTTTTTCAAAAAAGTGACCAAATGGACTATAAAATAAAACTAAACCTCAAAAAAAAAACAATAATATTTGTACAAATTTTAGGAGTGAATAGTAAAATTACCCATATAAATGGCGAGTGATATCAATAACTCATAACAATAAGTCATATTTTATCTTGCACTACTTGCAAAAGTTGTTCAATAACAATTTGTTGGTGATTTTAGTGTCATCAACTATTTTATTGTAATGGTGATTTACTAGAGATCAATGTGATTCGTATTAGACTCGGATACGAGTAAGGGAAAGTGTGGAGTACACACTCGTTTGAGCTAAAACGAAGTCAACCTCGATAAAGAAGTAAAATTTAAAGGGTAGCACATTTTGCTGATGTGCTCGGCCGAGCAGAGTCCTTGACTCGGCCGAGCAGAGCATAGCAGATTGTCCAAGTTTCTGGACAGCCTTGCTCGGCCGAGGCATATGCCTTGCTCGACCGAGCAGTATGATTGACACGGTCGTGCAGTTCAAAAGACACGGCCGTGCAGCTGTGCAAAATGTCTTTGGACATCTTTGCTCGGCCGAGCGAGTCCCTTGACTCGGCCGAGCAGTTCCTGAACAGGTGCCAGTTCAAAATGAAAAGACACATTGCTTGGCTAAAGTCATGTCTTTTGATTGTACCCTTTATCCGATGCCTCTCCATCTGTATATATACAGTGATTGATCTCATTTGTACACACATGAAAAACACAAGAGTGATGCAACAATAACGAAAGCAAAACAATTCTCAAGTTTTAGATTTGTTCTCTTTGCCTAGAAACAAATTGCGTGATTGTCTTATCCCAATAAGGATTTCGTGTAACCCAGGCATTAAGGGTCAAAATACTTTATTCGGAAAGTGGATTATACACGATTCAATCACATATCCAGCCTTGTTATCAAGATCAAGACCCTATATTCCCCTACAAACGAATAAGGTATTTAGGTGATACTCATGGCTGGTGGAAGTACTTTGAAGGAGATGACGACTAAGTTTGGAAACATAGACAAATTTGAAGGACAAGATTTCAGGCGTTGGCAAAAGAAGATGCACTTCCTTTTTACAACGTTAAAAGTGGTGTATGTTCTATCTACCCCTATTGCAGAATTGCTTGAAGATGATAACTTGGAAGCAGTCAGACGTAGATTGAAGTGGGAAAACGATGACTACATCTGCAGAGGACACATATTAAACGGTATGTCTGATTCTCTATTTGACATTTATCAAAATGAGGAATCTGCAAAAGAGTTATTGGATTCTCTTGAATCCAAGTACATGGCAGAGGATGCTTTTAGTAAGAAGTTCCTTGTAAGTAATTTTAATAATTACAAGATGGTCGATTCAAGGCCTGTCATGGAACTATTCAATGAACTCCTTAGAATCCTTGGACAATATACACAACATGGGTTGAAGATGGATGAGTCAATATCTGTTTCAAGTGTGATTGATAAGTTGCCTCCCTCCCGGAAGGATTTCAAACACACTTTGAAACATGGTAAAGACGATCTGTCTTTGGTTCAACTTGGTAGACACTTGCGCATAGAGGAATCTCTTAGGGCGCAAGAGAATGACAAAGGCAAAGGAAAAGAAGTTGTTGGACCTTCGGTAAATATGATTGATGAGGGTGGAAACAATAAAAACAAAGGAAAGAAATGTAGTTTCAAAGACAATGGTTCTGGTCCCAACAAGAAGCCTAAATTGGCATGTTGGAAGTGTGGCAAAACTGGTCACTTTAAGAAGGATTTTCGTATTGGAAACAACAAGATTGGCGCAAGCACCAGTGGTTCGGGAAAGGGGTCTAAGGACCATTCTCAAAACCAAGGTCAGAATTTAATACTTAGTTGGAACAGATTTATTAAAAATTCTGTTTCACTAATTTCTGAGGCATTTTATGTGCAGGATGATGCTATTGCGTGGTGGATTGTGAATGAACGCCCTCTGAAAAATTTTGAAATCTACTTTTAAATTTTTATTGAATTTCTTTTGTTTTTGGGAGTCACCACGCCGTTTTTAAAGGAAAACATTGAAAAACCTTCGAAAATGAGAAAATGGGTCTGGGGGTCAAGTTACGATGTGGGAAGAGAAAAATGAACTCACCCACATCGCCTCTTTCGAGACTTTCAATCAAACAATGGACAATTATAAACATTCTAAGTGTGTGAAATTTGTGTCAACAAGCAAGGCATGCAAACTTGGATTTCATTAATGGCATCGAAACTGGATACAACTTGTGAGCCATGACAGGGGGCCACACCCTTACAAACGATGACTTGCATTATAAGGCAGGAGATGAGACAGTCTGTCCGGTAACCTCGGATGTCGTTCGACATAGGACTTCCTCAGAGAGGGATGTCGGACGACATAAGGCATCCTGGTCAGGTTGTCTCTTACAACACCAAGGCTATTCTAGAATTAAAACAATGCTATTTTAACTAAGAAGAGACACTATTCAGGGTCTAAGACCGATTTGGGGTTGATTGGAGTGAGCAAAGTCAAAATTGACTTTTAATGATATGGATGTCGTATGACATAGGACATCCAAGGCTATCCATGTCACACGACAGACCGCCTCCATCAGTGGATCGTACCCAAATAGATCTTAGGATTCCCAAATAGTGTTAAATGAACTAAAACTTACTTAAACACAGCTTTAGATCACAAAGGAGATCAATCTTGGTAGATCTGAAGTCACTGAAAGCCATACAGCTTTCTACGAGCTCTATGTCGTATGACACAGGACTCCTTGAGGAATCCCATGTAGTCCGACATAGGCGGCCTATTTCAGAGCCCTTTAGCAGATTGATCCCACCTTGCTTTCTAATACAAAACTAAGCTACATTATTGACTAAAAGCAGTAGAATAATAACACTACGTGAGTATTATGGGAGGATCACATGGCTTTAATGGCCAAATGTGATGAATCACATGTTTTTGGCCATTATCATGTAGCCATCACCTCCTAACTCAAACACAAGTAAATAAGATGCAAACTTTAATGCAACTAAGGCTACAAAATGTCCAGATCTGAGGTGAGGAGATGTGAATATGGAAGATTCACATCTCCACCACCTTTGTCATGCAAAAATCCCAAATATTCACATATTATTGAACAATATAAGCATGCAATGTAAATAGATGAATATGCAAGAAGTAATCAGAGAGAGAGGGGGTTTAGGGACTACCTATTGTAGTCCACAAGGTAGAAGCACCAATAGTATGGTGTTCACCCCTTCAAAACACCAACAAAGGAGATCCTTCTTTGGATCTTGGCTTGGATGTGTGTATGTGTGAGGAGGGAGGTGAGTGTGTGTGTGTGAGAGAGAGGGTGAGCCTCTATTTTAGCAGAGTTTCCTTACTTGCCCAAAATCCCCTTAAAATGATCAGCCAAGCCCTTTATTTATAGGCATGCTGATGGGAGGTCCTATGTCGTCCGACATGGAGTTTCCACCGCCTTGGGGTCGTCCTGTGTCGGACGACACCGGTCATCTTTATGGCAACTTGGGCCGCAGGAAGGTAGGCCCAATGGATCAAGCATGGCTTTGGATAATTCAGGCTCAAAATGCACTTTAGCAAATAAATGAGCCCAAAATTAATGCCAACCATGGAAAGCGGACCCAAAAACACGAGTTCGGGTCGGGGTACTCACAGAGCCCCTCGACGACGTCACTTCCGCGAGAAGTGGGGTCGTCGATAAAATGAGAATCCCGAGCCGGACAACGAACGGTGGGGAAAGAGGGATGACCAAGATGGTCGGGTGGCTGGACCTTTTACAAAAAGGATTCCTTCGTATCCCGTGAGGGAATCAAGCCGAATCGTAGTTCAAAAAAGAGGTGGCGCTAACGAGAGGCCACGGGCTTTTTACCCAAGGTTTGACTGTTTCTTTGGGGAGTCACCCGAGGAGTTGACTGTTTCATTGGGGAGTCACCCGAGGATTTGACTGTTTCTTTGGGGAGTCACCCCGAGGATTTGACTGTTTCTTTGGGGAGTCACCCCGAGGATTTGACTGTTTCTTTGGGGAGTCACCCGAGGAGTTGACTGTTTCTTTGGGGAGTCACCCGAGGATTTGACTGTTTCTTTGGGGAGTCACCCGAGGATTTGAGAATCCCAAGCCAGACAACGAACGGCGGGAAAAAGAGATGACCATGATGGTCGAGCGGCTGGACCTTTTACTAAAAGGATTACTACGTATCCCATGAGGAAATCAAGCCAAATCGTAGTTCAACAAAGAGGCGGCGCTAATGAAAGGCCACGGGCTTTGTACCCAAGGTTTGACTGTTTCTTTGGGGAGTCACCCGAGGATTTGATAACTATAACAGGAAAGGAAAGAATAACATGAAAGATAAGCATAACATGGGAGTTTGTACCCGAAAGAAACATAGGAACGAGCCTAAAGAGGTGTAGGAACAAGCCTACGCATAGGAACAAGCCTAGCGAGATATAGGAACAAGCCTAAAGAGGTGTAGGGACAAGCCTACGCATAGGAACAAGCCTAGCGAGATATAGGAACAAGCCTAAAGAGGTGTAGGGACAAGCCTACGCATAGGAACAAGCCTAGTGAGATATAGGAACAAGCCTAAAGAGGTGTAGGAACAAGCCTACGCATAGGAACAAGCCTAGCGAGATATAGGAACAAGCCTAAAGAGGTGTAGGAACAAGCCTACGCGTAGGAATAAGCCTAGCGAGATATAGGAACAAGCCTAAAGAGGTGTAGGGACAAGCCTACGCATAGGAACAAGTCTAGTGAGATATAGGAACAAGCCTAAAGAGGTATAGGAACAAGCCTAGCGAGATATAGAAACAAGCCTAAAGAGGTGTAGGAACAAGCCTACGCATAGGAACAAGCCTAGCGAGATATAGGAACAAGCCTAAAAAGGTGTAGGAACAAGCCTACGCATAGGAACAAGCCTAGCGAGATATAGGAACAAAGCCTAAAGAGGTATGGGAACAAGCCCAAAAAGATATGAGAACAAGACCAAAGAGGATCGAGATTAACTCAAAAGTATAGCGAGATGAACTCCAAGACTTGAAATGACTTTTAAGAGAGAGGAAACATAAGACAAGATGATTTGCAGTTGAAAGGAGATATACTTTCATACATGTGTTGTGCTTACCTGCAAGGGTTGTGCGCACGAGGATCACTTGAAGTGATTGGCTGACTTTGGAAACATTTGTCGGGTAGAACATGAACTTTGCTGTTGATATTACCGTTACAAGACGGATTCTGCTGATAATCTGCCATTGCGAGACGGGTGTTGCTGATGATTTGCCGTTGCAAGACGGACTTTGTTGATGATTGGCCATTGCCAGAATGGCTGTTGATGAGCATTGCCATTGCAAGACGGACCTTTGACGATGATTTGCTATTTCAAGATGGACTTTTGATTCATTTGTCATTGCAAGACGGGCTCTTAGAGAGAGAGAGAGAGAGAAGAAACAATGCATGCACTATTCTATTGCTTCTCACTTTATAAAACAATATTTTTGTATTTTGCAACTAATGCATTCTCTTGATAGCATCTAAACTTATTTGTTTATATGCATTAGTCCGTCCCAAGCAATGGCAAAGAAAGAAAGGCATTTGTTGGGGGTTGGTATTTTTGTGGTTTGGTATTTATGGGGTGTTATTTGATGTGCCAAATCCTCTCCCATGCATTTGGTGAGTAAGGGGAATGGATATATACAGTTTTGGGCTGCTTTGGACAGGTTTTGAGCAAGTATCGGATCGCCGATGGAATGCTGCAGATGCAGCCAGTGCTGATGTCTGATGGATGGTCACATTAACAGACTTTCTTGGGAAACCAGCCCCAGCATTTATAAAAGGACAGATTCGCAAAAGGCAACTTCCAGCAGTCACAGCAGCCCCAAAAATTGACCTTCAACGCCAAAATCAGCCCCGAGATCCAACATTTGGCCCAAAAATGGCACGTTATGATGAGAGATCCAATGCAGCCCCATTACAGGCAGAAATATCATGTGGCCAAGGAGGCACCCATCTTTTCAGATCTCAGTCAATCAGTCATAGACTCGGAAATATATACACGTGCAGGGGCACATCTTTTTGAAAAGTGGGAATGAATCCCGAATTTGTGTATGACACACTCGCTTTGGGTTTGACTCTTTTGAGAGAGTATAAGCATTGCAAGGTGTGGAAAAGTGTATGGGAGCCCCTGCTGAAAGAAAGACAGTGTTTGGCTCTATTTCCCTATGATGGAGAGAGAGAAGACTTGTCGAGACACTTGAAAACCTGCCTTATTCGTGATGATCACAAGGCTGCTTAAAACCCTTCATTGATGTTCGGGTTATTCAAACACTAAATCTGATATGAACAAATATTTTGATTAATCACGAGGAGATAACCAACTGATATCGAGAATCAAACTTGGAAGGATGGAAAATGTATAGGAACGGTCCTTGATGAGACCGGATTTTTTGAGATTTGTTTGTGATTTCGACCGGACCAGTTATGGTTGCCTACGTTCCCTCCATTATGAAGAGCTCAGGTTGCCGTAGTTCGGGCTTATCCCGATTGAGAAGAGAATGAATTTTGAAATTCGAGGATCTGAGTACCTTTGAGGATTTTGAGGATCTGAAGAATTGAAAAGCCTGTCCTCTTGGAGTGCCGACGAAAGACACAGACGCGAAGCCCCAGTGGGACATCCACGGCAAGTGTTTGCGGAAGAGAAATGAAATATGCTCACATGAAGTGCCAAATGAATGGATTGAATTCGCACAATCTTAGATTGATGACTTTGAGCCAAGACGGATTAGATTTTCAATTTAAGCAAGCAATGAAGCATTAACTTGATTTAGCTCTCGAGGATACTAGAATGGAATTACTATCCGGCAGGGATTGTAGCTGGGTTTCCGGGCTTCGATCGGCCATCGGGTAATTTTGAAAGTGGATGACCTCTTGAAATGAGAGGTCGGCTAGGCCTTTTACTGACTGAACCTTTAAAGATGAGAGGTTGGCTTGCAGGGATGTGTTTGGGAAATCTATGGCGAGGAAGATTGATTGCCTCTTAGAATGAGAGGTCAAATTTTGACTTTGGCCAAAGGCAAGGGTAATGGGAATGTCTTCTAAATCGAGAGGACGGCTTGGGATTGGTTAAGGAAATGGGAATATCCTCTAAAATCGAGAGGATGGCTTGGAATTGGTTAAGGAAATGGGAATATCCTCTAAAATCGAGAGGATGGCTTGGGATTGATTTAAGGTAATGGTGAGAGGAAGTCCAAGCTATCGAGAACTTTTATGAACTTTCGTGGATTTGAGCCATTTTTGAACATTGGAGAGCTTTTCGAGAAGTCGGGGATTTTTGCTGAATTGTGAGGATTTAAAATCCTTCTTTTGATGATTTGGGATGGCCTCTTTGAGGAGATGGGGATTACATCTGAAATTGAGAGGATTTAAAATCCTTCTTTTGATAACTTGGAAGGCCTCTTTGAGGAGTTGAGGATTATCTTTCCTTCCTTCACGACTTGAGTATTTTATGCGTCCCTGACTCTCGAAGCTAACTTCTTGGCATTGCTTGGACTTCTCTCATCAAGGAACAAAGGTGATGGCTCAACAGGGTTTCAAAACATGCCGATCTTGAAATGAAAAGGTATTGTTTAGTGAGGGTGAGGTAATGGCTTTCCTATGGGTGAAAGGCATCAACCGCAATCCCTACCGGATGACCTAAACGAAATTAAGTTTTCATTGCTTGCATAAGCTTTAAATGAGAACAAATTTATGCAAATTCATCGAGCAATGAAATGATTAGGATGATGAAAGAGATGTGAGCATATGAGATGCAAGATGGGGATTTGGTAAGCCCCAATTTGAGAAGGATATCAATTGATTTTCTCACTTTGATTAATTTAAACATTAGTCATTTCAATGGATCAGTGATTGAGCAGCACAAGTGATCATGTGGAATAAGACCATTTCAATTGAGCGTAATGTAGGTGTGCTAGTGATGTCTCGAGTCTAGCAAGAAGAGAAACAAAGATTTTTATCATTGAAAAGCAAAAACTGGTCCAAATTGGACTTGACAGACTCATGTCCGAAAGGGACATTCTAGAACCTACGAGGACTGATTGACTTCTTCAACCTTGTATGGGAGAGCCCCTGGGATTGCTGACAGTGTTGGCCATTTGAGCAAGCATCTGGGCCTCACGCTCACGAGCAAGAGCGGCTTCAAGGGTAACCCGCAACTCTTCAATAGACAAATCATTCGAACCCGGCTGACCCGTAGCAACTGAACCTCCGGACTGGCTATCCAACACATTCTCTGCACCAGACATCCAGGATTCTGAATCAAATAAGGACCACTCGGACACTTGAACTGCCTCCGTCTTGGGAAAAAGGACCAAATGAACGCCGAGGACCGGAGTACGCACCCAACTTGCCATGACTGCATCGGCGAAGGGGTGATTGGTAAGGTGGCGGAGGAGAGAACCTTGAGGTGGTATGGGAGAGGGAAGAGCGGGAAAGGAGATGGACTCATGCATATGCCTTATTAAAGATTTAAATAAAAACTATTTTTATTAATCCTAAGAATGGTTGGAAAAGGGGGACACCTTCTTTTTCGCAGTCTACACTATTCCTGGACTAGTGGGTTCCATCACTACGTCTATAGACCCCCTGTATTCCACCTGTATTGCACCTCCGGGACGGACAATCCCGGCAGAGGTCCTATAGGGCACGTGGAACCCACCAATCAAAAGGCAAAACGGACCTATGGGCATACAAGTCAAAACAAGTCAAACTCAAAATTTTCAAAACCAAGTCCAAGTCAAAACGTCTAGACTCAGGAGGAGAGAGGGTCGAAAAGTACATTTGAATGTACGAGACCGCAATTTGCAGGTAAAATCCTGGAAAAAATTCGGCATGACCTCTCCTTATTTCGAGCCCAAAATCCGGCATTTCCTCTCGTCGCTTCATGGCGAAATTTCGGCATGGCCTCCCGTTAGTATGTGTCAAAAATTCGACATGATCTCGCGTTAGCACATGTCGAAAATGCGTCATGACCTCTTGCGAAGCCAAGTCGAGAAATCGACAAGTACCCACGTCGAGATATGTCAAAGCTTTGACATGTACTCACGTTGAGTTATGTCGTAATTTCGTCATGAAGAAGGAGAGTATGCCAAGACCTTGGAGACGAAGTATGACTCGAACTTTGTGAGAAAATTTTGAAAATCGAGTTTGAAAAATGTTTTGAAAAGTATTTTGCCAAAAACCAACCGGTCACGATAGAAAGTGTGTCACGGACAAGTGTTGGCTCCTACTCTATAGGCTTGGAGGAATTTAGGCGCTCAAGCGTAAGCGAAACATGTCACTGTCCGCGATGCCATCCGTACACTCCCGTGTTCTAACTCTATGTGCGGGTAGCGTGCGAGTAGTGTGAAGGTATCTTCTAGGAAAATATTTTTTTTGCTTTTTTGTAAAAAAGATTTTTCTTCTTTTTTTTTAAATGCAATAAGTATGCAAAAAGGAAAAGAATGAGTCCAAAAGCACGACAAAAGGGTACTGCCCCAGATGCCAAGAGATCACCAGCAACTGCATCTCAGAATTGCTCTGCCCTGTCCAAATGATCAACTGAAACTGTTTTTGCACTTCCTTCGTATGTCGTCTGACACAGGACTTCCCAGGGAGGGGATGTCGTCCGACATAGGAGTTCTCACCAACAGAACCAAGCAAGCAGCAAAGAGAAGAGCCCCAACACCAAAATACCATCATACCAAGGCATATAAAGCATATAGGCACAAAAGCATGGCAAGGCACATAGGAGCACACATAATGACACAAATCGCACACAAGGAGAATGAAGAAATTATCCAAGTTGATTTAAAGAAAGTTAGACCCTCTTACTAAAGCTTTGTCTTTTTCAAAAAAGATGAATGATACTGGTACGTGGGATTGTTAGACCACAATTTATCCCAAGCCCCGGGTTAGGGAGCGATACAGGAAATTTAGTGGTTTCTGTTGGTGTAATGCCCTAGGCTTTAGTTATGTTTAACTGAAAACCGTTATGTATCATCTTTATCGTTTATGTTTATTATTTGATTATTATATAGTTTGCATATTTATTGTAATAATCTCCGTCCCTGATTATTAAGAGAATAATTAGTATAATTGTCAATGGATAATCATATGATGATTATATGCATAGAGATGCACATTGAAATTATGGGTACTTGTTAGAGAAAAAGTGACTGGACTTGACCCGTATGAGATTTATGTCATGGTCAAATGTCATAATTAAATCTCATATGGTCACTTCATTTAGTCCCTAGACTGAGATTATCATGACCTTACATATGATGAAAGTCATCTTTGATTTTAGTCAACGATATCTTAACACGATATTTATAAAGGCTATCTTTGGCATGATCGGATTCATGATGGGAAGGATGATAAGTCAAGATGGAATTTGTCCCTCAAAAGAGAGATGTTTTGCTTGGGCCCCTCGATGAGTGATAATGATGAAAGCGTGTGGCCACACCCCAATATGATTGGACTATCATTATACTCAAGATCGAGAAAGCATTGAACAAATACAAGTTGACGTGGACCATGACTTGTGTTCAATATAACATCGTGAGACAAAGGGAGAAATGGAAGTGTACCATTGGAAACGTGAACTCTTACGTTATATTATTTGGGTAGACATAATGGCTTGCTAGAGTCCGCTTATGTCTTATGGGATTCGATATGATCGAACTCATTGCCAACATAATATAATCCTATTGGGTCACACACAACTAGAATGAATTGGTTAAACCAAAGGAAGAATGATTGAGAGTTCCTGCATATGGTAACTTATGTCACGCGACATAACTAGCCACTGGCTAGTTATGTCACGCGACATAACTAGCCACAGACGCGTTTTTGACAGCCTGTTCTCCTAATTCGATTAGGAAGCATATTTACACTAAAGTAGTATAAATATGTGAGGTCTGTCAACCCTAAGGTCTGGCCGAATTTTCAAGAAAGAAAAACACATAAAGGTTTCTCAATATTCTTCCATAGGTTTTGATCTAGCAATCATCAAGAAATCGTTCTTGGTTCATTCTTACGTATGGATACAACAATAGAGGGTCTTCGCTCGTTTGACGATCAAGGCCTAGAGTTCCAATCCGAAGATTGAAAGGTTCTTGAAGATTGAAGATTGTGATTCAAAATCACACCAATAAATTGTTCGATAGCTCAAGACCGGAAAGCAATTAAGGTTGGTAAATTCTATCTCATAGGAATTCAATTTAATCGTATAGAACGGATCTTAGGGATTTGGGTTTTGTGTTAATTTGATGCTTAATTCCGCTGCGCATGGACCCATAAAACCCAACAGTGGTATCAGAGCCCCGTTCGTATGGTTAAGTTTGAATTAACATGCTAGATTTAAGATATAAATTGTTTATATGCTTATTGCATGTTTCTGTATGCGGTAGAATTTTGATTGTTTATGTGAAACAATGTGAAAATCGTTTTCGAATTATGATGAATTAAATCTGTAAAAGGGTTGTTTTTTTGTGATTTAATTGCATGTAATCTGAATTGATTGAAATCTGGAAATCCTGCGAACTGGCTAGTTATGTCACGCGACATAACTAGCCACATGTGGAAATCTGGTTATCTGGCTAGTTATGTCACGCGACATAACTAGCCACTGGCTAGTTATGTCACGCGACATAATAAGCCGTATCTCGGCGTAATCGCTTGTTTAATTTTTCTGCTATTCTGTGATTGTGTTTACAATCTGAGATGTTTTATGTCTTAATCTGGATGCTATAAATTTCTGGAAATAAAATTTATAGGGCTATGCTAGATTAATTCATTGTTTATGATGCATGCTTAATTAATTTAAATGTGTTTTTATTAATTGTTGCGATGCATGAATTATTTGTTCTTAAGTGTTAAGAATTTTATTAGATGTTTAGTTGAAACATTGAATTGTGATTTCCTAAAATGTTTAGTTGAAACATTGCATTATAGTTTCCTAATATGTTTAGATTTAGACATTGTAAATTTTGGATTTTATGATTGTTTATGAAAACAAGTCATAATTACGTGAAATTTTAAAAGGAAACTAATTGTTTATAAAAGGTGGTGATTATGTTGCCAAATCAGAGTTGATTTCTAATTGTGCATGACTAGGAGAGTTCTGTCTAAGGAAGAGTTGGTACTTAAGTAGTCCTTGTGGCTCACCTATCTTCCTGGGAACTTACCTGGTGCATTATTATGACTATCTTTGCTGATATGCTTATAATCTACCTTAAAGAACCTTCATTTAACTTTTAAGTTCTTTTATGCCAATTCATGATTAAAACACTTGAGACCATTCGGATAGTTTTGGGTGGGCTTGCCATAGCAAGGTACTTTGATTCTATTCCGTTTGCGAGCAAGATGAGGAAATGGTGGTTCCTATACGTTTAATATGAATGAACTTAATTGGGTTATCAAAATGGTTTTGGACCCAAGGCATAAGATGAGATTAAAATATGCTTAGACATATGATGTCTTAAATAAATCTCATAAAAGATCCTAAGAGTCATATACGATATGATTGATGTTTCTACCTAATTAGTTTAATCTTGAGCGGTGCGCCATAGCGTACTTGAGATTAAATTAAAGTTGGATCTTAGCCCATCTAAATGCATATTATGCTTATTAGCATTGGAAGGTGTATGATTTAGTGGGAGTATTTGTAAAATACATTATTTGCTCTTAAATGATAAATGTGTTGATATTGATATGTGTTCATATAATTTGTATATTTTGTTGTAGAAATAGCATTACATAATGATAATTGCGATTCGTCCTTATGAAGGACAAAGTTCGAAAGGAACAATACATAATGTGTATGTTCTTGACGAATCCGTTCCTATTGAACCCATTGCAAATGTTGCAAAGGGCAAATGAGGAAGCAACATTAGAAACATATTGATGATTCTGACAATATTGCTTGCCATGTATTTGCCACCATGTTTAAAGGCTCTTATGAAGAACCTTGAGCACATGATAAATATTCTTTTGTTCTAGCATAACGCAAAAGGGAAATGTTTCAAGTGCAAGCTAGGCAAAAGATATATGTTGTGGTGAAGTCTCTTAATTCATATGATGAAAGAAGGAGCAATCCGCAAATTGTGTTAATGGTTAACACAATAAAAGGGTTCATAAAGAAAGGAAAAGAAGGTAAAGCAAAAGTTGTTAAACCTAAGGCAAAAGTTGCAAAGCCGAAGAGGCTAAACCCAAAGTGTCTCAAAAGGGGATGCAGTTTGCTATCATTGCAATAAGATTGTCATTAGAAGCAAAATTGCAAGGCTTATTAGGAAGGCCTAAAAGGTGAAGAAGGGCAATATGATTGCTACTACTTCAAGTATTTATATGATAGATATTTTCTTTTCGACTTCTTGTTCTTGGGTATATGATATCGGATTGGATCCCACATTTGTTTAAATGTGCAAAGAACAAAGAATAGAAAGCTACTCAAAGAAGGTAAATTAAACCTATGCATAAGAATGGAGCAAGGGTTGCTACATTAGCCATAGGGACTTATGAAGTCACTTTACCTTGTGAAGTAGTACTTGTTTTGAACAAGTATGACTACGTTCCGAATTTGAGTAGGAGTATTATTTCTGTTTCTTAAATGGATGATGAAGGATATAATTTTCTTATTTTCAATAAGAAGTTTTATATTTATTTAATGATATGCCTTATTGTATTGCTTATGTCATTGAATGGTCTTCATATCCTTGATGTTAAGAAACAAAATAATATTGAAGATATCTAAAATATAAATGGGAATTCTGAACCGAACAATATGAACAACGCGTTCATATGGCATTGCCGACTTGGTCAGATAAATAAGAAACATATATCTAAACTCCATTAACATGGACTTTTAGACTCATATGACGATGAATCATTTGAGGAATGTGGATCTTGTTTATTGAGATTATTGATCAAACCACCCTACACTGAGAGTAGTGGGAGGGCTAGTGACTTATTGGTCATTATACATGAGATGTATATGGACTGTTAAGTAGCATTGCTAGGGGAAGACTTTGGTATTTCATCACATTTCACTAAAGACTTATCTAGATATGACTATGTCTATCTGATGAAGTCCGAAGGTGAATCGTTTGAGATGTTTTGAACATTTCAAAGATGAAGTACAAAACAACTTGATAAAACTGTTAAGTACTTCGATCAGATCGAGGTGATGAATATTTGAGCCAAGAGTTTGACAATCATCTCAAAACTATGAAATCGTTTCAAAGTTGACTCCACCCAGAACACCACATTGTATGGTGTGTCTGAAAGGAGGAATTGAACCTTGTTTGACATGGTTCATTCGATGATGTGTCAAGTTGACTTTCCCAATTCCTTTTGAGGATATGCATTAGAAATGATGCGATTACACTGAATCGAGTCCCTACTAAATCGGTTCCTATGGCCCCACATGAGATGTGGCATGGAAGAAAACTTAGTTTGTCTTTCATGAAGATTTGGGGTTGCGAATCTTATGTAAAGAGACTTGTCTCTTATAAGTTAGCACCAAATTTGACAAAGTTATTTTCGAAAATTAATATTACAACCGCAAAGAGAACAAAACGTTTGTTGCTCTACACGATTTGTTTCTTGAGAAATAGTTTCTCAATAAAGAATCTAGTGGGAGTAAAATTAATATTGAAGAGAGTTCAAGAACCCGAAAATAATATGGAACCAAGAGTAGAGACGAAACCAAGTTCACAAAGGAGTTGTGGAACCGGTTCAAGATGCACAAGTCCATCGTAGATCGGATAGGTTACGATCCAAACTCAAGAAATATTGATTTCTCATTTCGAAAAGTAATAAAATGGAAGTCATTGAGAATGACAATCCTACTTCCTATCTTGAGGCGATGTCCACTCCTAATTTGGATAAATGGTTAGGAACCATGGAATCCGAATTACAATCCATGTTTGACAATAAAGTTTGGAACTTGATTGGGCTACCTGAAGGTGTAAAAACTAAAGGGTGCAAGTAGGTCTTCAAGACCGACATGGATGGGAAGATGAATATTTTCATGACTAAGGATTGTAACAAAGGGATTTAGGTAAATTCATAGTATCAACTATGATAGAACCCTTTTCGCCAGTTACAATGCCAATGTCTATTAGAATTTCAATTGCCATCATCACATATTGTGACTATGTGATATGACAAATGGATGTCAAACAACTTTCTTTAAATGGAAAGATTATTAAGGATGTGTAGAGTACACAACCCGAATAGTTTGTCGATCCAAGAAACTCTAATAAAGTATGCATGTTGCAAAGATTCATGAGATGGGTTGAAGCAAGCTTCAAGGAATTGGAATCTTTGTTTTGATGAATTGGCCAAAGAATTTGACTTCATCGAAGAACAAAGATGAACCTTGTGTATGCATGAAATTCAGTGGGAGCGTAGTATTATTTCTATTGTTTTATTACAATGATATCTTACTCATTGGAAAAACAAGTTCCGACACTTAAGACTGTCAAGTCTTGGTCAAGGAAAGTTTTCTCAATGAAAGATATGGGTGAAGCCGCTTACATCCTTGGCATCAAGATCTATAGAGATAGATCTAGAAGGATAAATTGGTTTGAGTCAAAATGTTCACATTGACAAGGTTCTTAGAAGAGTCTAAGAAAAGTGGCTTGTCAATGGGTCATGGTATTTTCTCTTAGCAATACTCATTGTCTTATGACAATTGATGAGCAAAAGGGAATGAATGAAGTTCCATATGCTTCGGCATTTGGATCTGTCATGTATGCCATAATTTGTACTAGACCCAACGTCTCATATGCTTTGAGCATGATGAGTCGATACCAATCTGATCCTGTGATGAGAACCATTGGATGGCAGTCAAGATGATCCTTAAGTACTTAAGAAGAACTAAGGATACGTTCTTGGGATTTGAAAGATTGAAAGTTTAATCTTGTTGTAAGGGTTACATAGGTGCTAGCTTCCAAACTGACAAAGTTATTTTAAAATCGCAATTAGGATTTGTATTTATGCTTATAAGAGGTGCAGTTTTGATTGGAAAAGTTCCAAGCAGAAATTGTAGCCAATTCTACTACTAAGGCCAAATGTTAGCAACATATGATGTAGCTAAAAGTAGGCGGTTTGGATCAATAGTTCGCTTAGTGTTTTGGAAATGTTCCAAGTATCACTAATCGATGAAACTTTTGTTATGACTATAGTGGTGCCACTTGTGCAAACAATGGAACCAAGGTCAAAACAGCGATCCAAACACTCACTTAGACGTTCTTCGAGGAATTCATAAAGAATGAGAAGACGTTAAGATATACAAAATATCAACCGATGATGACATAAGGGATTCACTTACAAATACCCTCGCATAGGCAGAAGCATGATGGGCATGTTAGATCCATGAGTATTCGATACATAAATGGAGCCTAGTGCAAGTGGGAGACTGTTGGTGTAATGCCCTAGGCTTTAGTTATGTTTAACTGAAAACCGTTATGTATCATCTTTATCGTTTATGTTTATTATTTGATTATTATATAGTTTGCATATTTATTGTAATAATCTCCGTCCCTGATTATTAAGAGAATAATTAGTATAATTGTCAATGGATAATCATATGATGATTATATGCATAGAGATGCACATTGAAATTATGGGTACTTGTTAGAGAAAAAGTGACTGGACTTGACCCGTATGAGATTTATGTCATGGTCAAATGTCATAATTAAATCTCATATGGTCACTTCATTTAGTCCCTAGACCTGAGATTATCATGACCTTACATATGATGAAAGTCATCTTTGATTTTAGTCAACGATATCTTAACACGATATTTATAAAGGCTATCTTTGGCATGATCGGATTCATGATGGGAAGGATGATAAGTCAAGATGGAATTTGTCCCTCAAAAGAGAGATGTTTTGCTTGGGCCCCTCGATGAGTGATAATGATGAAAGCGTGTGTCCACACCCCAATATGATTGGACTATCATTATACTCAAGATCGAGAAAGCATTGAACAAATACAAGTTGACGTGGACCATGACTTGTGTTCAATATAACATCGTGAGACAAAGGGAGAAATGGAAGTGTACCATTGGAAACGTGAACTCTTACGTTATATTATTTGGGTAGACATAATGGCTTGCTAGAGTCCGCTTATGTCTTATGGGATTCGATATGATCGAACTCATTGCCAACATAATATAATCCTATTGGGTCACACACAACTAGAATGAATTGGTTAAACCAAAGGAAGAATGATTGAGAGTTCCTGCATATGGCAACTTATGTCACGCGACATAACTAGCCACAGACGCATTTTTGACAGCCTGTTCTCCTAATTCAATTAGGAAGCATATTTACACTAAAGTAGTATAAATATGTGAGGTCTGTCAACCCTAAGGTCTGGCCGAATTTTCAAGAAAGAAAAACACATAAAGGTTTCTCAATATTCTTCCATAGGTTTTGATCTAGCAATCATCAAGAAATCGTTCTTGGTTCATTCTTACGTGTGGATACAACAATAGAGGGTCTTCGCTCGTTTGACGATCAAGGCCTAGAGTTCCAATCCGAAGATTGAAAGGTTCTTGAAGATTGAAGATTGTGATTCAAAATCACACCAATAAATTGTTCGATAGCTCAAGACCGGAAAGCAATTAAGGTTGGTAAATTCTATCTCATAGGAATTCAATTTAATCGTATAGAACGGATCTTAGGGCTTTGGGTTTTGTGTTAATTTGATGCTTAATTCCGCTGCGCATGGACCCATAAAACCCAACAGTTTCCACCTATATACCAAGCATCACTCTTTTCATTAAAATAAAAGCTTTTCAATGTTTGTCCCCAGCGGAGTCGCCACTGAATGAACGCCCTCCGAAAAATTTTGAAATCTACTTTTAAATTTTTATTAATTTTCTTTTGTTTTTGGGAGTCGCCACGCCGTTTTTAAAGTAAAACATTGAAAAACCTTCGGAAATGAGAAAATGGGTCCGGGGGTCAAGTTACGATGTGGGAAGAGAAAAATGAACTCACCCACATCGCCTCTTTCGAGACTTTGAATCAAACAATGGACAATTATAAACATTCTAAGTGTGTGCAATTTGTGTCAACAAGCAAGGCATGAAAACTTGGATTTCATTAATGGCATCGAAACTGGATACAACTTGTGAGCCATGACAGGGGGCCACACCCTTACAAACGATGACTTGCATTACAAGGCAGGAGATGAGACAGTCTGTCTGGTAACCTCGGATGTCGTCCGACACAGGACTTCCTCAGAGAGGGATGTCGGACGACATAAGGCATCCTGGTCAGGTTGTCTCTTACAACACCAAGGCTATTCTAGAATTAAAACAATGCTATTTTAACTAAGAAGAGACACTATTCAGGGTCTAAGACCGATTTGGGGTTGATTGGAGTGAGCAAAGTCAAAATTGACTTTTAATGATACGGATGTCGTATGACATAGGACATCCAAGGTTGTCCATGTCACACGACAGACCGCCTCCATTAGTGGATCGTACCCAAACAGATCTTAGGCTTCCCAAATAGTGTTAAATGAACTAAAACTTACTTAAACACAGCTTTAGATCACAAAGGAGATCAATATTGGTAGATCTGAAGTCACTGAAAGCCATACAACTTTTTGGCAGCTCTATGTCGTATGACACAGGACTCCTTGAGGAATCCCATGTCGTCCGACATAGGCGGCCTATTTCAGAGCCCTTCAGCAGATTGATCCCACCTTGCTTTCTAATACAAAACTAAGCTACAATATTGACTAAAAGCAGTAGAATAATAACACTACGTGAGTATTATGGGAGGATCACATGGCTTTAATGGCCAAATGTGATGAATCACATGTTTTTGGCCATTATCATGTAGCCATCACCTCCTAACTCAAACACAAGTAAACAAGATGCAAACTTTAATGCAACTAAGGCTACCAAATGTCCAGATCTGAGGTGAGGAGATGTGAATATGGAAGATTCACATCTCCACCACCTTTGTCATGCAAAAATCCCAAATATTCACATATTATTGAACAATATAAGCATGCAACGTAAATAGATGAATATGCAAGAAGTAATCAGAGAGAGAGGGAGTTTAGGGACTACCTATTGTAGTCCACAAGGTAGAAACACCAATAGTATGGTGTTCACCCCTTCAAAACACCAACAAAGGAGATCCTTCTTTGGATCTTGGCTTGGATGTGTGTATGTGTGAGGAGGGAGGTGAGTGTGTGTGTGTGTGTGAGAGAGGGTGAGCCTCTATTTTAGCAGAGTTTCCTTACTTGCTCAAAATCCCCTTAAAATGATCAGTCAAGCCCTTTATTTATAGGCATGCTGATGGGAGGTCCTATGTCGTCTGACATGGAGTTTCCACCGCCTTGGGGTCGTCCTGTGTCAGACGACACTGGTCATCTTTATGACAACTTGGGCCGCAGGAAGGCAGGCCCAATGGATCAAGCATGGCTTTGGATAATTCAGGCTCAAAATGCACTTTAGTAAATAAATGAGCCCAAAATTAATGCCAATCATGGAAAGCGGACCCAAAAACACGAGTTCGGGTCGGGGTACTCACAAATTGATTCCGGTGCCACAACTCATGTTTGTAAAGATCATTGTTGGTTTAAGACATATTAACCAATGGAAGACAGTTATGTCCTTTACATGGGTGATGACTGTTGGGGACGAATTTTTCACTAAATGTATATGGTTGGCATCTTAAGCAGGTCAACATGTCAAGATGCCTCAGCATCCTGATCTCCACAACTTGACCTCTACAACTTGATCTCTACAACTTGACCTCTACAACTTGATCTCCACAACTTGACCTCTACAACTTGATCTCCACAACTTGGTCCACAACTTGGTCCACAAGTTGACTTTTTATAAGTTGACTTTTTACATGTTGACTTTACATGTTGAGTTCACATCTTGGACCGACATCTTGGCTCAACGTCTTCATCAACATCTTGAAGCCGGACCAACTTGGGAGCAGTTTTGCGGTTCCTATTTTTAGGAGATACTTGTGCACTCATAGAAGACCAATTCAACCACGACTCTTCACCAACCACCATCAACAGTCATGCCCGAAATCTTCTCCTCAGTAATTCCATCATGCCTAGTTTTTAGGGATTTGATTATTATCTTTTTATTTTACCCTTATTATAAATAGGGGTATGGAGATTAGGAAAAAACACATGTACTTTCACACACTCACACTTTTGTAATTCTCTCCATACTTCCGGGCTTGTAACTCACTGATCATAGTAAAACTTTGGTCAAGGTAGGTCTTCCAAAACCTCCCGAGGTTTTATGCCGGCGAACGAGTTGTTCAAGGGCTTTCCTCGTCAAAATCCTTTGTCATTTTCATTTTGATTACACACACAAATCTATATTCCAATTCACCCAATTCTTTCCTTGAAATATTTGGTTATTTACAATCACTTGTCGAAATTTGACCAAAACAATTTGGCGCCGTCTGTGGGAACTTTGGTTTTTTAGATTTGTTTAGAACATCAAAATGGTCAATCCAACTTCCGGTCAGGTAACCTCAGTAACCTTCGCGGCTGGGGGCAGGGCGAATGGGGGGCAGCTAGATGCACCTCGAGAGATGGCCGCGTCTGAAATCAATCTTGGTTTCGTGACTAATATGGCAACCATGTTGAATGAACTGAATAAGCGAATGGATGCTTAGCAGGATACCAATACTATGATTTTCAATGCAATTGAGAATCTGCAAAAAGGGAATCAAGTTGAGCCTCAAGTTGTAACTCCATTATCACCTTTATTTCCTAGAACTCTTTTTGGTGCAGGTACTGGGGGCAATCTTGGAGACATCCCCATGGCGAGTGCAGTACAGACTGATAGTACAACTGTGACAACTAGTCAAGTTGCCCAACATGGTCACACCTTCGCATTTAGCCAACCTGTGCCAACATCTTGCTATACTTATGTCACTCCGTCTTTAGGACAAACAGGGAGTTTTTATAATGCATTTGATCACTCTTCTTCTCAATTTTATGCTAACACTTTTGCAGAAAGTCAAGTTGCTAGAGAGTTGCAGCAGATCAAAGAGATGATTAGGAATGTGCCTGGAGTTACGTTGCCTTATCATCCGGCTTCTCCACTTGTTATAATGAGTCTCGCTTTGTTCCGGCGATAGCCAACATGGAGATCCCGAAGAGATTTGCAAAGGCCCCACATGAAGAAGTACGATGGGAGCACGAGATCCGGTGGAGCATGTGTTGCTATACCAAGAATTAATGGACATTATCAGCATTCCTTCAATCTTCAAAGAAGCCTGTCTTTGTAGGGGCTTTGGTTCCACCTTGTCTGGACCAGCTTTGAAATGGCTAACCGGCCTATCTCTAAACTCTATATCATCTTATTCTCAATTAGTTAATATGTTTGTGAATCAATTTTCATGTAATAGAGCTTTTGAGAAACTAACTAGTGACCTCTACAGGGTGGTGCAACGACCTGACGAAAGCTTGAAAGACTATTTGAACAGGTTCAACAAAGAGGCAGTGACTATCCCCAACTTGAACATGTTCACAGCCACCGAGGCGTTCAGATTGGGCTTGAAGAAGGGATCACCTTATTATGACGAATTAGTCATGACTCCATGCAAGAGACTTGAAGATGTCTGGATGAGAGCTGTTAAATTCATCAGACTGGAAGAAGATAAGCTCATAGTCCTAAAATAACCACAATGAGGTTGACAAAATAAGAAAAGATGACCGCCTATCTTCAACATGTCAAAATATTAGCAAAAAAGTACCTCAAGTTGTATTTCACGTAAGTTGTCATTTTTTCATAAAAGCAAACTCCAAAAACAGGTATGATTTAAATTTTGTCAAGTCATTTATTTATGTTTGTCAATTCTTATGTTATGCTAAAAACTTTACTGACTTAAGCATCGGAAGGGTAAAGCTAACACCCAATCCTAACATGAATTTGTTTTGCAAGGTACACAACTTGAACAAACAGAGTAGGCTCAACATGTTGACACGCCGATGCGGGCGATACATGTTGAGACCTAAGCAGTAGGCTCAACATGTTGACACGCCGCACGGGCGATACATGTTGAGACCTAAGAGTAGGCTCAACATGTTGACACGCCGTGCGGGCGATACATGTTGAGACCTAAGCCAGAGTAGGCTCAACATGTTGACACGCCAGTACGGCTGATACATGTTGAGACCTAAGCCAGAGTAGGCTCAACATGTTGACACGCCAGTACGGCTGATACATGTTGAGACCTAAGCCGGAGTAGGCTCAACATGTTGACACGCCAGTACGGCTGATACATGTTGAGACCTAAGCTGGAGCAGGTCAAACATGTTGACACGCCAGGACGGGCCGATACATGTTTGAACTCGAGGAAGAAAAGTTCAACATGTTGACACGCCGCACGGTGATACATGTTGAAACTTTAGCTGGAGAGGGATAGAACATGTTGACACGCCAGGACGGCTGATACTTGTTCTATTTCTTCAAACGAATTAAGGTTTTGACACCTTCGCCTGGGCGCACGATTTCACACTTATTCAAGTTGTGACTATTGGTTGTAACATTGACATGTTACCAAACGAATTAAGGTTTTGACACCTTCGCCTGGGCGCACGTTTTCACACTTATTCAAGTTGTGAACTATTGGTTGTAACATTTTCATGTTACCTTCGGCTTATAACATCAACATGTTATTAATATGAACACCCGAAAAAGATGAAGCCATCTTCCAATCAACTAAGGAGTGAAGATTAACATCTTCGCCGAAAATCAAGTTCAACACACAAAAGTAAGTCATGTCAACACAAACATGACTCACACGATCCAAAGTAAACATATCAAACAAAGACATGCCAAATCATACAAATCAAATATAAAAATTTTGAGGACCAACCCTCATCTAACATACCAAATTTCAAACATCTTAACTAATGTTTCTTAAAGCTTTATCTTGGTTTCTATCAAGCTTCGTTTATAAGTTCTCAATGCGTTGGACAACTCTTTGGCGTAATCAACCGCTTCCTTAATGCCGATGAGGGGAGTAGCAGTTTAAAAATTCCTTGAATCTCAAAGTTTTCTCCGATTCAATAAATTTTGGGGGCAATTGTTGGGGACGGATTTTTCACTAAATGTATATGGTTGGCATCTTAAGCAGGTCAACATGTCAAGACGCCTCAGCATCCTGATCTCCACAACTTGACCTCTACAACTTGATCTCTACAACTTGACCTCTACAACTTGATCTCCACAACTTGACCTCTACAACTTGATCTCCACAACTTGGTCCACAACTTGGTCCACAAGTTGACTTTTTATAAGTTGACTTTTTACATGTTGAGTTCACATCTTGGACCGACATCTTGGCTCAACGTCTTCATCAACATCTTGAAGCCGGACCAACTTGGGAGCAGTTTTGCGGTTCCTATTTTTTAGGAGATACTTGTGCACTCATAGAAGACCAATTCAACCACGACTCTTCACCAACCACCATCAACAGTCATGCCCGAAATCTTCTCCTCAGTAACTCCATCATGCCTAGTTTTTAGGGATTTGATTATTATCTTTTTATTTTACCCTTATTATAAATAGGGGTATGGAGATTAGGAAAAAACACATGTACTTTCACACACTCACACTTTTGTAATTCTCTCCATACTTCCGGGCTTGTAACTCACTGATCATAGTAAAACTTTGGTCAAGGTAGGTCTTCCAAAACCTCCCGAGGTTTTATGCCGGCGAACGAGTTGTTCAAGGGCTTTCCTCGTCAAAATCCTTTGTCATTTTCATTTTGATTACACACACAAATCTATATTCCAATTCACCTAATTCTTTCCTTGAAATATTTGGTTATTTACAATCACTTGTCGAAATTTGACCAAAACAATGACCATTCCGCTCCTAGTCAAGGAAGAGGAAGTGTGGTGTTGGAATTCAGTTCGGGAAAAAATATTTCTTTGTTTAATGTTTTATATGTACCTAAAATTCGTAAGAAGTTAATTTCTGGTCCTTTCTTAAACAAGTGTGGTTATAAACAAGTTTATGAATCCGATAAGTATATCTTATCGAAGTCGGGTGTATTTGTAGGGTTTGGTTATTATAACAATGGGATGTTTATGTTGAATTTAAATAAAATTCCTGTTAACTCTAGTTCTGTTTATATGACTTCCTCTGTTGTTATCAATTCCTCATTATGGCATGCTCGGTTAGGACATGTGCACTATAAAAGAATGCTTGAAATGTCCAAAGATGGTTTGATTCCGGCTATTGATAAAAATACGGAAAAGTGTAATACTTGCATGTTGACAAAAATCACTAGAAAACCTTTTAAAAGTGTTACAAGGAATTCTGTAAAACTTGAATTAATTCATAGTGATCTATGTGATTTTCATGCAACTCCATCTTTAGGCAATAAAAAGTATATTGTCACTTTTATAGTTGATGCTTCTAGGTTTTGCTATATTTATTTGCTACATGCAAAAGATGAAGCCCTAGATAAATTTAAGATTTATAAAACAGAAGTTGAACTTCAACAAAATGGCTTGATTAAAACGTTACGTACGGATAGAGGTGGTGAATATTATGATCCTAAATATTTCCAAACCGTAGGGATAATTCATGAAACTATGGCTCCTTATGTACCACAACAAAATGGTGTGGCTGAAAGGAAGAATAGAACTCTTGAAGAAATGGTTAATGCCATGTTATCTTACTCGGGCTTGAGTGACGGGTTTTGGGAAGAAGCCATGTTAACGGCTTGTCATTTATTGAATAGAGTTCCTAATAAAAGGAACAAAATTACCCCATATGAGCTTTGGTATAAGAAACGACCAAACTTGACATTTTTGCGAGTTTGGGATGTAGGGCCGTGGTTAGACTTCCGGATCCTAAAAGGAAAAAGTTGGGAGAAAAAGGTATTGACTGCATCTTTGTTGGATATGCTGAGCATTCCAAGGCATATAGGTTTTATGTTATAGAACCTAATAATTTCATTTCTATTAACACAATTATAGAATCAAGGGATGCAATCTTTGATGAGAATCGTTTCTCTTCAATACCTAGACCAAAGGATATTATACCAATGTCGGCTGAATCTCAAATGGATGATCATTCAATTGATGTACCAAGTGAGACGCCCGAACCTCGTAAAAGTAAAAGAGAAAGAAAAGCTAAATCATATGGTTCTGACTTTCAACTATATTTAGTTATGGGATCAAGAGATCAAATTGAATCTCAATACTCTTACTGTTATAGTATAGAGGAGGATCCAAGAACCTATGATGAAGCAATAAAATCTCGAGATGCTGGTTTTTGGAAAGAAGCAATCGATGATGAGATTGGTTCTATTATGGAAAATAATACATGGGTCTTGTCTGATTTACCACCAGGCTGTAAACCTTTAGGGTGCAAATGGATCTTCAAAAAGAAGATGAAAGTCGATGGAACAATTGACAAGTTTAAAGCTCGATTGGTAATCCAAGGCTTTAGACAAAAGGAAGGGATTGATTACTTCGATACCTATGCATCGGTTGCTTGTATCACTACTATTAGATTTCTGATAGCTTTGGCTGCTATTCAGAATCTGTTAATCCATCAAATGGATGTCAAAACAGCATTCTTAAATGGTGATTTGGAAGAGGAAGTGTATATGAAACAACCTGAAGGATTTGTTATGCCAGGTAATGAGCATAAGGTATGTAAGTTAATTAAGTCATTGTATGGGCTGAAGCAAGCACCTAAACAGTGGCATCAAAAATTTGATGAGGTTATTTTGTCGAATGATTTTGTATTAAATCAGTCCGACAAATGTGTATATAGCAGATTTGATAAATCCGGTAAAAGTGTAATCATCTGCCTATATGTAGATGACATGTTGATTTTTGGCATAGACCAAAATGTAGTTGATAAAACTAAGAAGTTTTTGTCATTAAAGTTTTCTATGAAGGACATGGGAGAAGCTGACGTAATTCTTGGTATAAAGATTAAACGGATGAACAAGGAAATTGCAATTACTCAATCTCATTATATTGAGAAAATTCTCAAGAGGTTTAATTGTGGTGATTGTTCTAAAGTTAGTACTCCCATGGATCCTACTGAGAAACTTGTGTCAAACACTGGTAAACCTGTGTCACATCTTGAATACTCAAAAGCCATAGGAAGTTTGATGTATGCTATGACGGGCCCTCGGCCTGATATTGCTTATGCAGTTGGAAGATTGATCAGGTTCACTAGTAATCCTAGTAGACAGCATTGGCATGCTATAACAAGGGTGTTCAAGTACTTAAAAGGTACTATGGACTATGGTTTGTGTTATAGTGGACATCCTTCTATATTAGAAGGTTACACAGATGCTAGTTGGATCAACCAAGAAGATTCATCTTCTACTAGTGGTTGGGTGTTCTTGCTTGGAGGAGGTGCCATTTCTTGGGCTTCCAAAAAGCAGACATGTATTACTCATTCTACAATGGAATCTGAGTTTGTAGCATTGGCTGCTGCTGGAAAAGAAGCAGAATGGCTTCGAAACTTGATATATGAGATTCCATTATGGCCAAAACCGATATCACCAATATATATCCATTGTGATAGTGTAGCTACATTGGCTAAGGCTTATAGTCAAATGTATAATGGGAAGTCTAGACACTTAGGTGTCAGACATAGTATGATTCGGGAGTTAATCATGAATGGTGTGATATCAGTTGAGTTTGTTCGGTCGCAACAAAATTTGGCTGACCACTTGACGAAGGGGTTAGCTAGAGACTTGGTAAATAAGTCTGCAATGGGGATGGGATTAAAGTCCATTTAATCCTCTAATTGTGAGATACCTAATTCCCTTCTAATACAACATTAGAAGCTTGAATTCAATGTGGAAAGCTCACAGTTGGAGATTGGATGGAACACATGTTATTATCTTTCCCAAGGTATGTGTTCAGACCTGCAAGTAATGGTTAGGTTGAAGAATATCTTCTTAATAGTTTCTTTGAAAAATTGCAAATGCAGGTGCAAGATTAAAGGAACTACCTATGTGGACATGAAGTTTTGCCACTTCAAGAAGCTAGGACTTGGCTTCCTATATGTTCACTAATGGATATGGACACATGGCTTGTAATAGTGTCAAGGTTAAACAAAGAGAATTGTACTGAACTTATGTGTATAGTATCTTCAGGTATTCATATGAGTTGACGGGTTCAATCGTTAGGACACCCCGATTCTCGAGTATTTGAAATGTGTATTATACTAAGATGAAAATTCAATCGCAAGACATTTTCATTTACGCATTCATTTGTTTCGTTATTTATAAAGTTTAGTAAATCAAAGGATTACACTAAAATGGAGGGGATTTGTTGGTGATTTTAGTGTCATCAACTATTTTATTGTAATGGTGATTTACTAGAGATCAATGTGATTCGTATTAGACTCGGATACGAGTAAGGGAAAGTGTGGAGTACACACTCGTTTGAGCTAAAACGAAGTCAACCTCGATAAAGAAGTAAAAGTTAAAGGGTAGCACATTTTGCTGATGTTCTCGGCCGAGCAGAGTCCTTGACTCGGCCGAGCAGAGCATAGCAGATTGTCCAAGTTTCTAGACAGCCTTGCTCGGCCGAGGCATATGCCTTGCTCGGCCGAGCAGTATGATTGACACGGCCGTGCAGTTCAAAAGACACGGCCGTGCAGCTGGGCAAAATGTCTTTGGACATCTTTGCTCGGCCGAGCGAGTCCCTTGACTCGGCCGAGCAGTTCCTGAACAGGTGCCAGTTCAAAATGAAAAGACACATTGCTTGGCTAAAGTCATGTCTTTTGATTGTACCCTTTATCTGATGCCTCTCCATCTGTATATATACAGTGATTGATCTCATTTGTACACACATGAAAAACACAAGAGTGATACAACAATAACGAAAGCAAAACAATTCTCAAGTTTTAGATTTGTTCTCTTTGCCTAGAAACAAATTGCGTGATTGTCTTATCCCAATAAGGATTTCATGTAATCCAGGCATTAAGGGTCGAAATACTTTATTCGGAAAGTGGATTATACACGATTCAATCACATATCCAGCCTTGTTATCAAGATCAAGACCCTATATTCCCCTACACAATTAACAAACACGAAAACAAAGAAAAATACAAAGTCACTGTCTTCATGTCTTAAATATGTATGTTGGAAAAATATGTTGTTTGTGAAGGAAATTGTGTATTTTCTTTATATAAATCATTTGTCGTTTGACAAAACTTATTATAGGTTCATGTTCTACTCCGTGTGAACATTGAAATGATATATCTAGATGTCCAATTTGAGATTGGACGAGAAAGATATGATATCTCAAAGTTGGTGGGTTGAAAGTGTAAATTTTGGAATTTTACCCCACTATTGATGTCTAATTATTTCTAGATTAATGAGGGATTAATAGGGATCATTACCTTGGGATTAGGGATTACAAAATGTGGAATCAAACCCCATGAATACAAGGTAATGAATCTCATATTAATAAAATGATTAATTGGGAATTCATTACATAGTTATTGAAGCTATAATTAGAGAAACACACAACAAATTGAAAACAACATTTTTCATCAATCTTCCTACTCCTATTTGCAATTTGTTCATCTTTTTTCTTTAGCCTTCTAGAAATTTATACATGGTGATTTTGTCTAAGAATAGTGAGATTCGCCGGAGATTCTAGTTTGAAAAATAGTCTGGTCCGTCCATTTTATCATTTGAGCCGAATTTACAAAACAACATCAAGCAAAACTCGGTGAGGGGGCGAATTTGTCTTAAGGAGTTAAGGAGAATGTGTCACACACGAATCGGGCAAATTAAGACGATTAACCTACTGTTATATCTTCTTGTTTAAGTTTATGTTGTAGATTGTATCAATAAATATATTGTAATTCTTTTCTCTTTTGTGCTTTTGTTAAACTTTATCTAACAATTTTAAAACAAATTCCCTATTTGAGAAATGATTACACATTTGAGAAATCCGGTGGAGCGGCAGCCACGAGAGGAAAGATAGAATACGATGTAAGAGACGGATGGAATAAAATTCAAGCAAGTTTTTTGCAATGACCAGCTATGGTAAAATTGTAATTCCCGATTCTTTAACAGTTGGATCGAGCTCAAATTTGGTGAGAAAGTTATAAAATCATATAAGAACAACGTGGACGGTGGAGATCGGAATATTTTATGTGGAGATTAAGATAAAAATTTCGGAACATAACAGTTTATGGAAAAAATAAATAAAAATTTGAACATATAATGAACTAACGGAAAAACATCAAGGATATTGCGACGATTGTGTAAAATAGTTGTGGCGACACCACTTCTAATGTTTATACAATGGGTGATATATCTCTTATGTTTCATGTGAATGATAGTGAGAAAAATTGAATAGTTCGTTGGAGCTAATTTGAGAAAATAAACGTTAAAGATGTAGTATTTAACGTTACATTTTATCAATAATATATTAACAAAGATGATAGGGCTTCTTGAAATAAGTTATTAAATCCTATTATTGTCAATAGCAACAAAAGTCACAAAGATAAAATTAATAGATTTTCTTGAAAAAAGTTGTTAAATTCTATTGTTGTGAACATTGACAAATGTCACAAGAACTAACTATATAGGGCTTTTTGAAAGAAGTTGTTAAAATCTATTGAGGGAATATGTGACTAATGTTATAAAGATAAAAACAATACGACTTATTGAATGAAATTGTTAAATTCTATTGTAGTTGATGATAACAAATGATACAAAATATTTAGAAGAATAATTTCTAAAAGAAATTGTGTATTATGTAAATGAGAATGTGACTTTCTCTAATTTAGAGTTACTCCAATATGAGACCTTTGAAGTTTTGGAATAATTAACCTCCAACTATAATTCCATTAAGGAATTTAGAGATTTATAAATATAAGTTATTATAAGAAATAAATTGTGTTAATTCTTCTATTCAATTAGCAATTTATTCCTAGAGTAATTCTCTAATTAAGTTAGAGAGTTATATTTGTAACAACAAAATTATAATTGTTGAAAATTAAAGCCAATGTTTGATTTGTGTGGAGACAAATCTCTAATGTAATGTGGTTGTTACAAGTATTTCGAATCACCATAGTGAGATGTTAGAAAATTTAGTTGGCCTCAAATTTAATTGATGATAACAAAAGATGTTCTACTTGACCACCTTGAACTTAGAGAGGTTTCTTATGGAAGATCCTACAAAGTTGGGTGAAAATGTGATGGATGTTCAAGCCGTGAGTGCGGTTGAAGCATTTGAATTTTCTTTATCGGAACTATATACTTAATGAATTGTCGGATTCATTATAAAACGTGTATAGTACCAAGTGTTGGAACATAAATGATCCAATGAACCCTAAACCGACTCACAACTAGATTAAGTAAGAGAAGAAGATGAAGACGGAAGCGTGTACCTGAAGAATCCATTGTGTGTTCTTGATCTTGTTCTTGAATAAGGGAGATATTAGGGAGATAATCTTCTAAATGATAGTGCCTACACTTATTCTTCTTTGATGAATGAAGAGAAGATTTGTGACTGAATTTTAGTGAATGTTAAGTGTCTCAAATGGCTTATGGATAGCCTTTATATAGATAGAGAAGGGGCACTTCATTTAGGGACTACACCCTTTCATAAAGATCGTGGTGTGAAGTTACCATTATGCTCATCATTTAATGGTACTTACACCTAATGGGATTCTACATATTTTGTCTATACTTTTAACTTTATTAATGATTATAACATATAGAATTAAATAACACATATTAATTAATCCATGTTCCAACAATTTCCCACTTGGATTACATGAATATGTATCTTTGACTTGATAAATTTCTTTAATCATTTATAATATGAATGACAACCCTTATGTGCACTTTTATTGTCATCCAACACAATCTCATCCATTAGTCTTATAAGTATAGGGACTAAAGGGGCAGTCGTTATAATTGATTCGCAACTAAACCCACATTAATCACATATATATATCCAACTAAATGACATAGATTAAGTATAGATATGTAGCATGAAATATTAATGAATATATATTATGAATGCATATACATATTCTCCAACTAGTCCTACTTAACTAAATGAGATCAATATAAATAAAAATAACATAAGAAAATAGAAAACAACACAAACTCCCACTGATTTAAGCATTATCAAAAGTCATTTCACCCATATGAGCAGTATGCTCGTGAAACATCAAAAGAGATTACGCTTTATAAAATGGATCCAATAACATGGAATTTGATCCTATAAGTTGTATATCTGTTTGTTCATTTTATACTTATTTCTCTTCAACAAGAGACATAACCATATGATGTCTTTCGACATCTTTGCATCCAGTAAAACAGAATCGGAATACCTAATGATCTCAAAATGATCTGATTTTATATACATAAGCATGTAGTTTAATGTTTTATAGGTACTTCATCATTCTTTTGGATGCGACTTAATATTCTTCTTTCCGAATTTCTTTAGTATTGACCAAGCATCCCAATAATAAATGCAAGGTTTGGACGAGTACAGACTTGCGCATACATTAAGCTTCCTACTGCCGGTGCATAAGGGATATTTTCCATATACTTGGATTCAAAATTAATTTTAGGATATTACTTTAAACTGAATTTATCTCCCTTAGAGACAGGGGTGTCATGTGGTTTACAATTTTCCATGCTAAATCTTTGTAATACCTTCTCTATATAGCTCTTTTGTGATAATCCTAAAATACCCCGTGAACGATCACGATGTATTTGGATTCCTAATACAAAAGAAGCTTCACCAAGATCTTTCATCTCAAATTAGTTTGAGAGAAATTTCTTAATTTCCTTAAGAAGTTCCTTATCATTACTAGCAAGTAAAATGTCATCCACATTGTTTTGGTCAAATTTCAACAATTATATTTTTATGATGGGAAAAGTGACTAAAGTGATATGAATCTAGGTACAATGACTATCAAGTTGAATAGAAATGGACACAAGATGTTTGTTGACTAGGGAAAGCCCTTGAACAACTTGTTCTCCGGCACAAAACCCCGGGAGGATCTGGCTCCTGCCTTGATCGAAAGTTTACTAAGAATTCTCTTGAGATTACAATGCTAAGAGCGTATGAAAAAGGGAGCTTAAGCTAGTGAGGAACGTGTGTGAAAATACAGTGTGTGTTCCCCTTTTATACCTCAAAAATAAAACTAATTAACAAAAAAGAGGATTATGGGCCTATAAACTCGGAATTAGGGTTGATCCTTGGAGATATATCCGCACTTGTTCGTTTGAGGAGGAGATAGTGATTTGTTAGCTGAAGAAACGTGGTTGACCTGGTCTTCGCTTTCTTTGGCATGATCCCTATAAAATAGGAATAGCGTTACTGGTCCCAACCTGTAGGAAACCAAGTGGTAAATGGAACAATTCAAGTTGTTAGTACCAAGTTGTTAAGTGTAAGTTGTAAACATGTTGACCGAAAAATGTAGGGCCCAACAATTGCCCCCAAACTTTTTGAATTTAAAAATGAGGAATAGGAAGAGACAAAAGAATTCAAAAAGTTTGCCAAATAAGGAAAAAAGATGACGGTTTTTTAAGAGAGAAAAAAGGGACATAGGAATTTTAAAAGCTTGTCAAAGGTGTGTGAGAAAACGGCGGTTTTTAAATGGAAAGAGACGTGATAGGACAGTTTGAGTGGTTTTCCAAAGCAAAAAGTTGTGTTGGTTTTAAAGTCCAACCGCTTTTAAGTTCCCCACAAATAGATACACTCCTTTTCCAACTCTCCCTTTCACCAAATCGTAATGTAATTTCAACGAAGGTTTTCTAGGGAGACCCAAGGAAGACGACCGGAGAGAGAACCAAAATAGAACTTTCTGGTGAGTTACTCGTTTCCTTTTCAATTCCATCTTTGAATCTTTGTTTTAAGCTTGAAAAATGGGGAAGAGAAAGGTGGTAACTTTAATCGAGAGTGGAGAGGGTTTGCCCGCGGGTTTTCTCACCCAAAACATGCTGAAGAACCCTGAAAAGGAGAAGTGTAGAATCCCTGCTACTAATTTAGAAATCATCAAGAAGAATCATGCCATGGCATATGAAACTGAGTTTTTTACCCACCTTGACCTAACCCCAGAATGTTATTCCCCCGAATGGGTATGTTTCCCCGAATACCCCTTCACCATTGGTTTGAAATTCCCTTTCCCGATCTTAATCACCAAGTTCTTTGCTGCTACCAAACTTAACTATGCCCAACTTATGCCCCAAGGTTGGAGAAGCCTACAAACCCTCGTAAGGTTAAATGCAGAAACAGAGTTGGAAATAGGTTTAGAGGAATTCGCTTTCACAAATGAAATTAGGAGTTTTGGTTTAGGGAGGTATGGCTTTAGGGTTAGAACTGGTAGGATGTCCTTTCTAAATGACAATGTTGATACCGCTGATAGAGGGTGGAAGAACAAATTCTTTTTCGCCAAGAAGAGCACCCTGGTGAAGGATGAGGGTGCCAACTTCAAATGGAGGTCCCAAGGTAGTATAGGCAATTTTTTCTAATTCTAATTTCTCCTTAATCATGTAACTAATTCTCCAATTTTCTCTTTGGCTTAGTTGCGAAATTGGATGTGCTTTTCCCTTTTAAGGACAACACGGAGGAGAATGTGAGCAAGATTTATGATTTGGACCTGTTAGTGAGAACTTTTAAGGTACTACCAGTTCAATTTGTTGCAGATCAAGACGAGGAAGTTGGTCCTGAAGAAGCCCAAGAAACAAATCTTGAAGAAACTTTATCTGAGCCTACCCCAATGTCCACAGGTTAATTAAATACCTGAAATCTTTGCCTATCTCCAACTTGTTCTAATTCCTTTATTTTGTTCTTACTTTTCAACCTTTTGCAGCCACCCTCTCTAAGGACACCGTTAGTGCTGCTGGCCTACTTGCTGCGGCTAGAGCAAAGAGTTTAGCAAGGCAAGACAGTAAGCCTCCTACTCCCGTGTCTGTTGTGGCTAGCTCCGATATAATTGCATCCAAGAAGAAGGGGGATGCGAAGAAGAGAAAGCTAGTGGATGCTGAAGCCACAGATACGAATGGTGACATGGATATGGGGAAGTTAGGTGAAAAGTTTAGAGCTGTTGTTGAGAAGGTAAAGATGAAGGGACTTTTGAATTTTTCCAAGGAATTTGATAGAATATTAATGCTTTCTTTTATGCAGGAAATTATGATCCCTATTGTGGCCCACATTGATGCATTGAAGATCAAGGCGGCAAGGATCGCCATGAAGCGCGTTAATCAAAGAAGGAGGCCACAAAAAATGCCAAGGAAGTGGAGAAATGGAAGAAGGAAGCAAACAAGCATGCTGGTGAAATGGAAGATTTGAGGAGGGATTTTGAACGCTTAGAAAAAGAAGTGGGAGCCATCGGGGCTGAGAACAAGGCTCACATGAAAGAACTTGCGGCTGCGGAGGGAAACTTTAAATTTCATGCCACCAAGACTTTGTTAGAGGCTCGAATTCAGATGATTGAAGAATATAAAAATGGGCAAGCCACAACTTGGAACCTGGAGGACGAGAGAAAAGTTTTGGAGGACCATATTGGGGAGCCAGCAGATGCAGAAGAAGTGAATTCCGCGGCCCTGGAAGCCCTAGTCGATGATGCTAACAAGGATCTGAACACCATAGTAGTTACTCCAAATGATCAAGGGGAGAAGACAACACTGGCGGCAGCAGGCCAAGAAGTTTGAAAAACATTTTAAAACTTTTGGGTATTTTTGGATAAAAAACAATTTTTGTGTACCTCCGTTGGTACAAAAAATGGGGGGAGTGTCCCCAAAAACAAGGTTTTTTAGTTTGTAATGGCTCATAAGAGCCGAGACAATTTATTTGGGGGTACTAGGTTGGTCTAGTACTCCAAGCTTTTTAGGTTTTTAGGGACTTGTTGGCTTATCCAACTCGTCCTATAGTTTGCAAAAAATCTTTTGAAAAACACTTAATGGTTTTTTAGCAAAGTATCTTATGTCTCTGAGAGACGCTTGTTTGTTCTTTAGATAACATGTAAATGTTATAAACCGAAGGTAACATGAAAATGTTACAACCAATAGTTCACAACTTGAAGAAGTGTGAAAACGTGCGCCTGTGCGAAGGTGTCAAAACCTTAATTCGTAAGAAAATATGAATATCTTTTAACCATAAGTACCTTTGATCAAGGTAATTCGTTTGAAGAGATAGAACAAGTATCAGCCGTCCTGGCGTGTCAACAAGTTCTATCCCTCTCCAGCTAGAATTCCAACATGTATCGCCCGCATCGGCGTGTCAACATGTTGAAATTTTCTTCTTCAGGTTCAAACATGTATCAACCGTGATCGGCGTGTCAACATGCTTGACCTTTGTCCTCCTCAGGCTCAAACATGTATAAGCCCGTATCGGCGTGTCAACATGTTTGTCCTGTTCCAGCCTTAGGTCTCAACAAGTATCACCCGCACCGGCGTGTCAACATGTTGAGCCTACTCCGTTTGCTCAAGTTGCACCTCGCAAAACAAATTCATGTTAGGGTTGGACTTCAGCATAGCTAACGCCCCTCCGACGCTCAAGTCAGTAATGTTTTAATAAGAGTAAAAAATTGAAATGCGTAATTGAACTCGACATAAATTTGAACCGTACCTGTGGAGTCTAATTATAAATAACCGGACTTACATGAAATAAAGTTTCAAGTGGATAGCGTTCCAACTTCTAGGGATTCTGTCTCCACTCGGGGTTGACAACCGCATGCACCTTTGCCCGCTTCAGCATCGATGAGATATGGGCCTTCCCACTTGGGAGCCAGCTTACCTGCATTCAATTCTCTTGTATTTTGAAATACTTTTCTTAAAACTAAATCACCAACCTGGAACCTTCTAACTCTGACATTCTTGTTGTAAGACCTAGCAATTCGCTGCTGATAAGCTGTCATCCTTATCTTGGCTAAATCCCTGATCTCATCAATTGTATCTAAATCTTGAGTTAGCAAGAGGTTATTTTCATCTTGAGTCAATAAGCCATACCTTGTCATGGGGACTGCCGCTTCAACTGGAATCACGGCTTCACTCCGAATACTAAAGAATAGGGAGTTCTACCTCGTGGCTCCTTTAGAAGTAGTTCTATCTCGCCCATAGCACAAGTGGTAATTCTTCAACCCACTTTCCCTTCTTTTGATCTAGACGCTTTTTCAAGTTGTTGATGATCAACTTGTTGCTTGACTCGGCTTGGCCATTGGCTTGAGGGTGGACAGTGTGGACATGATTAACTTGATGCCCCAGCGAGCACAAAAATCCCCGGTCTTTTTACTTATGAACCGTGACCCGTTGTCACATACAATCTCGATGGTACACCAAACCTGCTAATGATATTTTTCTTTAAAAATGAAATTACCTCTTTATCTCTTACTTGTACATAAGATTCTGCCTCGATCCATTTCGAGAAATAATCGGTTAGAGCCAACATGAATACTTTGCCTCCTGGAGCTTTGGGCAACTTGCCTACAATATCCATGCCCCACTGCATGAAAGGCCAAGATGAGACTATAGGATGTAGAGGTTCGGCAGGTTGATGCAAGATGTTGCTATGTCTTTGGCAGGCATCACACTTCTGTACGTAGCTCATGGCATCTCGACGCATGGTTGGCCAATAGTATCCCGTCTTGAGGGCCTTGGATGCTAATGCCTTTCCTCCGGAATGGTTCCCACATATTCCTTCATGGATTTCTTTGAGCACCACTTCAACTTGATCGTTATCGACACATCTCAAGTAGTGTCCTGCAAAAGACTTCTTAAACAGCACATTATCTATCAAAGCGAAAGTCGAAATACGAATCTTAAAAGATCTAACATTCTTAACATCGGGTGGAATAGTTCCAAGTTGAAGAAACTCAATTACAGGTTGGGTCCAAGAAGGTTTAGCATCTTGTGCCCCAGTAGATGGTGTAACCACTTGAATTTCCTCAACTTGGTCTATTGCCGGGTACTTAACATAAATAATGGGTATACTAGAATGCAACATTGATTTGCAAGTTGAACCTAAGTTAGCCAAGGCGTCTGCTTCTACGTTTTCTTCTCTAGGGACCTGTTCCAAAGAGAATGACAGAAATCTCGAAGCTAAAGCCTTAACATGTTGGAGGTACAAAGTCATCTTGGAATGCTTCGCCATATAACTGCCATTAAAGTGGTTAGCTAGCAATTGAGAGTCAACAAATACATTTAAATGGGTAATATTCAAACTCAAAGCTGTAGTTAAACCCATGATTAGGGCTTCATACTCAGCTTCATTATTCGTTGCACTGAATTCACAAGATACAGCTTGAGGTATGATATCACCTTGAGGGGACTTTAGGACTATTCCCAACCCAATCCCTTTGGAATTTGAAGCTCCATCGGTATACAATGTCCAAAATCTAGGAACAGTTTTACCTTCAAGTTGTTGCACTTCCAGTTCTACCTCAGGCTGCAAACTTGGACTGAAGTCAGCTACGAAATCGGCTAGGGCCTGCGATTTGATGGCTGTTCTTGGCTCATACGAAATGTCATACGTGCTCAACTTGACTGACCACTTGGCCAACCTGCCCGACATCTCTGGTGTTCTCAACACATTTCTTATAGGATAATTAGTTCTAACAGTTATGGAATGTGTTTCAAAATAATGACGTAATTTGGTGGCGGCAGTAGTTAAGGCTAATATTAATTTTTCAAGATGAGAGTACCTTGTTTCAGCATCCAATAAAGACTTGCTTACATAGTAAACAGGATGCTGTTCACCCTGGGTTTCCTTCACCAATACTGCACTAACAGCATTTTCAGATACAGCTAAGTATAAATAAAGATGCTCACCATGTTCGGGTTTGGCGAGTAGGGGTGACGTCATCAAGTATTCTTTAAGTTGTTTGAAGGCTGCCTCGTGTTGGTCAGTCCATTGAAAAAGTTTGTTTTTTCTTAATACTTCGTAGAATAACCTGCACTTATCAGATGATTTGGATATAAATCTATTCAAAGCTGCTACTCTACCTGTTAACCTTTGTACGTCCTTGATGTTTTTAGGGGATTCCAAGTTGAGAATGGCTTTGATTTGTTCGGGACTTGCTTCGATTCCCCTCTTGGTTACCATATATCCCAAGAATTTGCCTGCTCTAACACCGAAGTTGCACTTCGCCGAATTGAGCTTCATGTTGAAGGCCTTCAAGATGTTGAATGCCTCAGCAAGGTGCTCCACATGATCCTCAATGTGCTTGGATTTGACCACCATGTCGTCTATGTAGACCTCCATCGTCTTGCCAAGTTGGTCTTTGAACATTTTGTTCACTAACCTTTGATAGGTTGCCCCTGCATTTTTAAGACCAAAGGGCATAGAAATATAACAATATATACCTTCTGGAGTCATGAATGCTGTATCTTCTTGGTCTGAAGGCTCCATTTGAATTTGTTGGTACCCGGAAGATGCATCCATGAATGTCAAGATGTCGTGGCCGGCTGTCTCATCAACTAGAGAATCAATATGAGGGAGAGGGAATGGATCCTTTGGGGCGTGCCTTATTCAAGTCGGTGAAGTCCACGCATACTCGCCACTTGCCATTCTTCTTCTCCACCACTACAACGTTAGCCAACCACCTTGGGTACCGAACTTCTCGATCATCTTGGACTTTAGAAGCCTCTCAACTTCATCCTTTATGATCCGGTTCCGCTCCCGGGCGAACTTCCTTCTTTTTGACGGACAGGACGGATGGTCGGATCGATGTTCAACTTGTGAGTAATAATATCCTTGCTTATCCTGTCATGTCCTCATGTTTCCAAGCGAAACAAAGCATTTACGGCTTTTCAGGAACTCGATCAACTCCTCTTCGATTTCGGACGGTAGGTCTATCCCAACTTGCACTTGGGCCTCGGGATTTGATGCATCAACAGGAACGCTTTTTGTATCGTGCTCCACTGCTTCAAGAATGTCCTGGGCCTTTTTCTTTAATTGCTATGCTTGCCGAGGGGTCGAGCTTGCTTTCATGTTGATCTTGTAACATTCATTAGAGACTTGCTGTTTTCCTTCAACTTGGCAACACCCCAAGGTGTTGGAAACTTGACGCATTGATGGTAAGTCGATGGCACGGCCTTCATGTTGTGGATCCAAGGCCTTCCCAATATAACATTGTACGAGGAAGAGCACTCAATCACACAAAACCTCTCCATGGAATTCATACCTTCTAGGTAGATGGGCAACTTGATCTCTCCGACCGTTTGCTTCACCTCACCACTGAACCCTACCAGTACGGATGAATTCTTCACTACTTCGGACAGAGGGATGCCCATATCTTCAAGAGCATGAGTGAAGATGATGTTGACCGAACTGCCACCATCGATCAGAATCCGCTTGACCACACAATTAGCAATCTGCACCTGAACAACTAGACCATCATGATGAGGGTCCAACGTGTTGTCCTTATCTTCATCTTCAAAGGAAATAACATGACCATCGGTGAAGTCACGACGCCTTGAAGGCAATTCTGATTGATCTTCCTTAGAGCTTTTGGCATGACGCTTGGCGGCGAGTAAGTTGTGCCGCAAATATGAGACCCACCTCGAGATAACATTCACTACCTTGGTGGCCGGAGGGTGCAACTTTCTCGGGCCTAGATTGCTCCTCCGAACCAGGTTCTTTGGATTCACTCGACCCTCTTCTTGCCCAACAAATCCTTGAGAAGACCCTTGGACAATAAATGAGCAATCTCCTTCCTCAAGGCGAAACAGCTTCTCGGTGGTGTGCCCAAAATCTTCATGAAATGCGCACCACTTGGACTTGTCCTTCCAAGTTGTTGATTGGTCATTCTTCTTGGGCCATCTTGCTTTATCTCCAAGACTTCCCATGGCGCACAAGATTCCTGCAATGTCCACGTAAAAGCAATATTCGAAATTTGTGGATAATCATTATCATCGCCTTCCCGATCATCATCTACAACATGAATTCTAGAAGGTTCGGTTTTAACAGGGGGTTTGCCCTGTTGGACTTAGGGTGATGGGAGTCCGATCGTCTGTCGAGGGTTCAAATAGAGGAGTAGGAGTCCTCCCAGTTGATTTCCCCATTGCCAAGCTATCTTCCTCCAATCGGATGTAAGGCAAGGCCCCGGTTCTGATTTCTTCAAGTTGTTTCAGGGGTCATCACCAACTCGTTGTAAAACAATGAGCTCTTCTTCAAGCCTATGCGGAATGCCTCCGTTGCCGTGGACACGTCCAAGTTGGGTATAGTCACCGCCTCCTTATTGAACCCGTGCAAATACTCTTTAAGACTTTCGTTAGCCGTTGCACAATTCTATAAAGATCACTAGTCAACTTGTCAAATGCCCCGTTGCATGAAAACCGATTAATGAACATATTGACAAGTTGAGCATAAGATGAAATAGAGTTTAGAGGAAGCCCCGTTAGCCATTTTAAGGCCGGTCCCGACAAGGTTGAGCCAAAGCCCCCGCAAAAACATGCTTCTTTAAACATAGGAGGGATACTTATGATATCCATTGACTCCTAATACAAAGAACACGTGCTCTGCCGGATCGGTACTCCCATCATACTTCTTCATATGAGGGACTCGAGAATTTCTTCGGGATCTCCACACCGGCTATTGGCCGGCACAAAACGAGACTCGTTGTAGCAAGTTGGAGAGACTTGGTGATACGGCAAGTTGACTCTAGGCACGCTTCGGAGCAACTCCTTAATGGTTTGCATTTCCTTAACAAGTTGGTTCTCTGCGAAAAGAGGAGCATTATTAACTTGAGGTGCGAAAGTATCGAAAGCATTAAAGAAACTTCCTGTTTGCCCCACTGAGGGTGTAGCATAAGTGTAGCAAGATGATAGCGCGGATTGGCTAGCTGATAGGCCGAATCTTGGTTGCTCAATTGGAATGGATGTCACAATCGTGCTTTCCGCTGGCAAGGTGTTGGACATCGGGATATCTCCAACATGGCTCGGTCCCGTACTCGCACCAAACAAAGATCTAGGAAGTAAAGGTGAAAACGGAGTGGATACTTGAGTCTCCGCTTGCTTCCCTTTACGCAGACTATCAATGGCATTGAATATCATGGTATTCGTACGCTCCTGATCGTCCAACCGATCGCCTATTTTCTTCATCATGTCCGCCATGTTGGACATTATCTCCAAATTGACAGCTTCTGCACTTGGAGGAGGGTTGCCTTGGGCATTGGAAACAGGAAGCAGCCGACTCTGACTGCTGGAAGATGGATTAACCATTTCTACTTGAATAATCAAAGTTTCCCACGGACGGCGCCAAATTGTTTTGGTCAAATTTCAACAATTATATTTTTATGATGGGAAAAGTGACTAAAGTGATATGAATCTAGGTACAATGACTATCAAGTTGAATAGAAATGGACACAAGATGTTTGTTGACTAGGGAAAGCCCTTGAACAACTTGTTCTCCGGCACAAAACCCCGGGAGGATCTGGCTCCTGCCTTGACCGAAAGTTTACTAAGAATTCTCTTGAGATTACAATGCTAAGAGCGTATGAAAAAGGGAGCTTAAGCTAGTGAGGAACGTGTGTGAAAATACAGTGTGTGTTCCCCTTTTATACCTCAAAAATAAAACTAATTAACAAAAAAGAGGATTATGGGCCTATAAACTCGGAATTAGGGTTGATCCTTGGAGATATATCCGCACTCGTTCGTTTGAGGAGGAGATAGTGATTTGTTTGCTGAAGAAACGTGGTTGACCTGGTCTTCGCTTTCTTTGGCATGATCCCTATAAAATAGGAATAGCGTTACTGGTCCCAACCTGTAGGAAACCAAGTGGTAAATGGAACAATTCAAGTTGTTAGTACCAAGTTGTTAAGTGTAAGTTGTAAACATGTTGACCGAAAAATGTAGGGCCCAACACACATATAAGACCAAAATTATAAATCTACTTCCACTGAACTTATGGTACACACAATCTTCACCAAGATTCATTACAAAATCAAATGAAAGAATAACTTGGTTAAATTTTAAGTACCATTGACGAGATGCTTGCTTAAGCCCATAAATGGATTTCTTAAGTTTACAAACTAGTTGACTAGTTTGATCCGAATCAGTCACCATTTCTTGTTTCTTCATATAGATAGTTTCCTCAATGTCGCCATTGAGAAAAGTTGTCTTTACATCCATTTGATGAAGCTCGAGATCAAAATGTGCTACTAATGCCATAATGATTCTAAAAGCATTTTTAGAGGATATCGGTGAAAATGTTTCTTTGTAATCAATGCCTTCATTTTGAGTAAATCTTTTAGCGACAAGACGAGCCTTATGTCTTTCCACATTACCTTGTGAATCCTTTTTGGTCTTAAAGACCCATTTACACCCAATGGGTTTCACATTCTTAGATAATGGGACAAGATCCCAAACGTCATTATCTTTCATGGATTTTAACTCTTCATTTATGGCATCAATCCACTTATGAGAATTTGAACCTCTAATGGCTTCATGAAAGGTGATAGGTTCATCTCCCACTAAACCTGACGGTTCCTCATTCTCGGCAAGATACACATCATAATAATCTGGAATAGCACTCCTTCTTGCTCTATTAGATCTCCTTAAGGGCACCGGTTCTTCTTGATTTAGAGGGTGTTGAATTTCCTCATCAACATTTTCATGTTGTTCATTAATAGGAGAATTAATATTATTTTGAATTATATATTCTTGTTGAATTTCAGGCACAAGTGCTTGATTTTCAATAGGAACTATAGGAAGAGGTATATAAATGGATTCCTCCTCTAACTCTTCAAATTCAAAATTACTATTCAATGTTTCTCCTCTAAAATCAACATCCTCAAAAAACCTAGCATTTCCAGTCTCAAAAAATGTTCTAGTTTTTGGGTTATAGAATTTATATCCCCTAGATCTCTCAGCATATCCTACAAAATAGTTACTAATAGTTTTATGGTCCATTTTTCCCTCATTAGGCCTAGAAGGCCTAGCTTCTGCTGGACACCCCCATACATGAAGATGATTTAAGGACGGTTTCTTATTCGTCCATAACTCATAAGGGGTTTTGTTGGTAGCTTTTGAAGGAGCTCTATTAAGCAGATAAGTTGTGGTTTTTAATGCATCGCCCCATAATTAGTGAGGTAATGAAGTACATGAAACCATACTTCTTACCATATCTTTAAGGGTTCTATTACGTCTCTGGCTACACCATTCATATTGGGTTTCCCCGGTATGGTGTAGTGAGGGACAATCCCACACTCTTCTAAAAAATGAGCAAAAGGACCCGGACGTTGTTCTCCCGAATCGTTATTCCGTCCGTAGTATTCACCACCATGATCGGATCTAACGTTCTTAATAGTCTTTCCAAGTTGATTTTCAACTTCGGCTTTAAAAGACTTGAAAACGTCCAAAGATTGAGATTTTTCATGAAGCAAGTAAATATATCCACAACGAGAGTAATCATCCATGAACGTAATGAAATATTGTTGACCATTCCATGAAGGGTTAGTGAATGGTTCACAAATGTCCATATGAATTAGTTCCAAGACGTTTGATACTCTCAAGGATCCTATTTCCTTTAATGTTTGTAAATTTTTCTTTAAAACACTTAATGCAAAAGGTTTTATCCTGAGTATCAAGTTGTTTTAGGATTCCCTCTGACATAACTTCAACCGGATTTCCAGCTCCCATATAGATGTTTCTCTCATCTTCACTGGGGATTCGGTAATTCAGGCAACCTGCATACATGACCTAATGTCAGTTGTTGCACCAGAATACAACCACCATGTATATTAAAGAATTGAAACCGAATTTGCCTTAGTACAAACAAGACCAAATGACATACCATTCTGAATTCGTCATTCGCGATACTTATGGTAGTCGTTCTTCATGCGAGTAAGGTCCTTGCAAAAGAAGCATTTCTTGACTTTATGATCCTTAAATGATCCCTTATGCTTCTTACTTGCAACCGCAATCTTCTTCCCTCTTCTCTTAATCCCACGAGAAGAAGTAAATGCTGAGTGAGTACTTTCTAATTTAAGATATTTCATCCTATCTTCCTCTAATGTCATATGTGAAAGTAATCCATTAACATTCCACTTGTACTTTCGACATTTATAAGTCACCTCAAAAGGACCAAATTGAGGAGGAAGATAGATCAAAACTAAGTGCACGATCAAATCTTTCGAAATCTCTAACTTAAGTGCCTTTAGTTTGATCGAAAGATGAAATAACTCAATAATGTACTCTCGAAGATTTTCGTCATCCTTGTACCGTATGGAAACAAGTTTCCACAAGAATTCAAGAAAAAACTCAGCATTTTCGATCTCAGAGACATTGTCCAAAAATGTCTTCGAAACTGCATTTTCCATGATCATTAGACTCACGCGGTTGGACCGTTCCCATTGCTCAACATTTTTCCGTTCTATAACGGTATTTCCTTTAGTGAGAGCAGCGGGACTTGGTTCCCCTAATGCGTGATCGATGTCCATACAGCCTAAGATCATCGTTATATTATTTTTCCAAGTTTTAAGGTTAGTCCCAGTAAGCAAAGGTACATAGTTTATAGCAGTAATTACGGATGAAGCATTAATCAAATCTGAGGGAAAAGAACAAGATGAAACATAAAACATATATAAGAATAATGATTAATTATATTAAATGAATTCCATCAAAATAAAAAAGATAATCAACATGACATCAAGACTAATCTTTGGATTTCGAATTGACTCACAATTTGATTCATCTTAGGGTGAACAAATAATCTAAACAATACATTTTAAATACTTGTCTTCCTTTGGGCCGGTTCAAGTATAAAAAATGTCCTAAAGTTGAAGGTACTTGTTACCCGGCAATAAAGAATACAAACAATTTATTTTAAACACCCGCCTTCCTTTGGGATGGTACAAAGTATTTAAAATAACCAAAATATTTTATTCAATTATTATCCCATGAATGCAAATACTTAGTCAACAACAAGGTCTCCTTTGGGAAACAAGCATGTTATCACATATCAATATTTACATTCATCTTTTAACAAGTTTGAATTTAATCAACAAAATCACTTTGGCGACGATGTTAATTTTGTTCAAAAAATGTTAAGGATATAATTAATTGGAAACATAAGGCCTTAAGGTAATTTCTGAAAAATTTAAAGGGTAAAGAAACAAGTGAAAAATCACAAAATTCTGGGCAAAATTTGAACCTGAAGGCTCTCTGGACGACTCATCCCTCAAGGGAAGACTCGTCCTCAAGGGGACGACTCGTTCCTGTAAGGGGGACAACTGTTTCAGAGACACCCCATCTAGAAAATCAAGGAGGACGACTCGTCCCTTAGGGCATGACTCATCCCTAAGGGAACGACTCGTTCCTATAAGGGGACGACATTATCAGAGAGGTCCTATTTCCAGAAAATTGACGGGGACGACTCGTCCCCCACGGGACGAGTCGTGCCCAATGCCCAGATTGACGAAAAGTCACCAATTTTACACCCTTTTATGAACAGGTTTGATCCAAATTTCCATACTCAATGCATTATAAAATGCTGGCTATGTAAATGGGATAAGTTTGTACTTCAATTAACATGATTTAAACAAGTAGACCTAGATTTACACACTCCAAACATTACACAATGTTGGCTATGTAAATGGGGTAATCTTGTATGAACCATTGTGTCTCTTAAAGTTTGATTTTACCATTATTTCCAGAAATTGAATGAAATTTTGAACATAATACTCTTAGAAAAGATGAGTATCATGTACAAGAACAAAATAAATGAAATTACACAAGGATATAAACATGAAACAAAATTAAAGCATAAGGCTTTATAAGAAACTCAAACTCAATCTAGTTTATGACCAGGCTCTGATACCAATTGTTGAAACATAAATGATCCAATGAACCCTAAACCGACTCACAACTAGATTAAGTAAGAGAAGAAGATTAAGACGGAAGCGTGTACCTGAAGAATCCATTGTGTGTTCTTGATCTTGTTCTTGAATAAGGGAGAGATTAGGGAGATAGTCTTCTAAATGATAGTGCCCACACTTATTCTTCTTTGATGAATGAAGAGAAGATTTGTGACTGAATTTTAGTGAATGTTAAGTGTCTCAAATGGCTGATGGATAGCCTTTATATAGATAGAGAAGGGGCACTTCATTTAGAAACTACACCCTTTCATAAAGATGGTGGTGTGAAGTTACCATTATGCCCATCATTTAATGGTACTTACACCTAATGGGATTCTACATATTTTGTCTATACTTTTAACTTTATTAATGATTATAACATATAGAATTAAATAACACATATTAATTAATCCATGTTCCAACACCAAGAAAATGGCAAAAGATTTGTGGGAGACTTTGGACTATAAATATAAAATCAAGAATGCGGGTGAAATGAAAGTCATCGTAAACCGCTTCATTGATTTTAAAATAGTGGACTCCATAAATCGAAAAAATATCATATGGAAGAAGTAGAAATAGTCTTCCATGAAAACCATGTCGAATGGATAGTGTTGAGTGAAATTCTCAAGTGATGACAATAATTGAGAATTTACTTCCCACTTAAAGATATTTTAAAATCACCTCAAACATAAATGAATATAAATGAATGTTGAGGTGTGTGTTATTCGTCTTTGTGTTGAAAAAGAGAATAGAACTTTTGGAGAAAAGGTTGTCTAACATTTCTTGTGGCGAAAGCAAATGTGATGAAGCATGCCGAAATGCTTAATACAAAAACAAAGTTTGTCAAACTTGTTTGAAATGTCAAACTTGTATAAAAAGTCAAAATCATTTGAAAAGTCAAACTTGTTTAAAAAGCCAAACTAGTTTGAAAAAGTTGAACATATACCTTGTGTCTTGAAAGACGACTGTGATGTTATTAAGAATGTTATTCATTATGTTTGAATGAATACAACGGAATGGTGTTCAAGTGATAAATATGAGATTGAGTCTCGTTATATGGTCAAATAGATATAAAACAAGACTTATAAAATATGTGCTTGAAGTTATAATCAAGTTATATCGATGCTTGAGATGTGAATATTATTCACATAGATGATGGTAAAATGTAAGTTTTTACCTTTAACGTTGTTTGCTAAAAAGCAAAATGTTGAATATTATCTATTTAAAGGAAAAGTTGGAAATAAACTTAATAAAGAGGTAGTGATAAAACACAACTAAGTGTAGTTTATGTAAAATACTATTGATTGCATATGTGTTGGGTATGATTACAATTGTTGTGAGTATAGAATTCTTGTTTATAAATCCAAGATTCAATGTAAATACAAAAATACTATAATGGAATCATGAAGCGATTCTTTCTTTAATAATATGTTTCCGTATAAACTAAGAGATTAGGCTAACTCATTTAAACGGATTCATGATTCAATAAAAGAAGAAAAAACTTATCATGAGGAAATGATGGAGAAGAGGCATGACCTCGACATAGCAAATGAGGTAGGATAAGGAAATTTTATGGCCCAGATTTTCTAACCTGCATGCTAGAAGGTGAATCACAAAGTTATAAAGACATTGAGCTCTTTTAAAGGATTACAAAAAAAATGAAGGTCTTGATTAATTTTATACTTATTCTCTTATCACGAGAATAAAGATTTGCATTTGCAATTGCTGCATAGCAAAATTTGAAATACATCAAATTGATGTAAATAAACTTTCTAAATGTCAATTTAGAAAAGAAAATTTACATAGAACAAACTGAGGGGTTTGTTGTACATGAGCAATGAAACAAAGTGTCCAAAATGTACACCATGATCAAATGATGTTAATAATGAAAATTGGCATTATTGCTAATTTTAGAACTATCCTGAAAATGTGGGGGGCGAGTATACTTTGGAAAATAATTGTCTTTTGGAAAGGCTTCCCCAAGAAAACAATGAAATGTCCATATGAAGTATGGAAACGTAGGCATACGTACACTTGTGAATGTGGGGGTGTTTCGCAAATTAAAAAGTTCAATTACCAAAGAAATTGAAATTGGTTAATAAATGGTGGATTATGTTTCAAAAGTTATGTTTATAACAATTGTGCAAATTGGTTTATTATATATGATTTAATAAGTTTGAATATATATAAAAATTAAAATAAAATAAAATCAATGGAAATCGAGTATTGATGTCAAATTCATGAAAGTGAATAAATGATACTTTGAATGAAATATATCAAAGTGTTGAAACGGTTCAAGAAATGGAACCTAGAAGAAAATGTGCTCGTTTGTAAAGTTATTGTATGATGTGAGACAAGTACAAAGATAACGATATCAAAGGTTTGATGGTGTGGATTCAAACAAGAGTGACTACGTCAATTTGTTAATTAAATCCAAAAACGATATGTTAACTAAGGAAAATTCTAGTCAATTTGATTTGTTGATTCAAATTCAAGGAAAACTAATGGACTAGTTGTTAAACAAGTCATTAGATGGATATTCTTGAAATTTTTGAAAGGATCAATATGAAATAGCTAGGATTTAAATGAATTTGAGTTAACAATAATAAAATGTATAAAGCTTGTGTTAGCAAGATGGTATATTGATAAAGTCAATTTATGATTGAAAAGATATATAGCAATGTGAGTGATGGTAGTCTAGACATATATGTCTAAGACATAATACCATTAGTCAACTACTCTCAACTAATTTGACTATGTGAGGTCAAATGATAAACTGATCCGTTAACCAAAGAGTTAAATCGAGAGTTAGTTGTAAATTCGGAGGAGAATGGGACTTAAGCTTCTTAAAAGTTAAACACATCGGAAAACCCAATCTAGCTGAATGGAGATCCCAGGAATTAGATTCAATGTGACCACCTAACTGTTAAAAAACTTGTAGCGTCACTGTGGGGGACATTACTATTAGTGACATCCCGAAAGGACAAGGATAAGCCTATGACTTTAAATGATTCTTACGCGTCGAAAATTCGAGGGGGTAATACGGGTTACCTTTAAGAAATCACCTATTTGAGAGAGAAGTGGGGCCGATTCGAGGAGAATTGTGTGAGGCTCAATTCTTAGACCCTCTCATAGAACCAGACAAAATGTTAAGGGTCATGAATGAACATAGATATGAGAATTGAACTATATTAGGACGATACTTGTGTCAAGCATATGATCTCCTACACAAAAAACATAGCAATTCAAAGACATTGCGTCTATCGACTTGCGAGTATAGTAAATATGCTTGTACGAGCGAAGGTTCAATGGGCATTCCCACACCTATCGTAGGCAAGTTTTCATCTGCTGGACTCTTTCACCAAACTGATAAATGAAAATTTTGTAGACATTTATAGTTACATAATTGTATTATTGAACATAATTTTAGTTCATTTTAAGTTAAATTTAGTTTATTTTATCATATTTTATGTGGATATTATGCTTGGGGTATTTTTGTGGTGGATTCATGATTTCATGGGTAAATTTGGAACAAAATTGGTATGGGATATGACTCATGGTGATTTAGAACACTTCTAGCATGAAAAGAGGGCAAGGAGCAGCAACCCAAGTTGGCACGGCCGCGCAACCAAATTGGCACGACCGTGCAGATCATGTCAAGGCTGAAAGACATAATTTTTCATTTGGCACGGCCGTGCCAATTATAACGCACGTTTTTGCCAACGCAAAAAGACTGCAGATTTTCTTGGTAACTTTTGGAGGAAGGGGCACAAATTTTAGATTAAATTCCTATATAAAGGCATTGTATTTGTTTGTGCAGACTGTGGGTGTTACCACAGGTGCTGTCACTGGCAGTTGGGTGTTACCCGAACTGGAATGATTTGTAATTGAATAATTCTTTCCATATTATTTTATATCCTAATGTCTAATATTATTTTCAAGATGTATATGTTTTGTGGTCCATATTTCAGGTTATAACAAGGTTGGATTAGTTGCTAGAAACATGGAATGGAGTTGGAGAAGAGTTACTCATAAATAGGGAATTTATGTGTAACTTTGACAAAGTCTTATCTTGTTGTTTTTGAAGGAAAACGTGGTGAAGACTAAGTCCAAGTTTGGTTGCAGTTTATTAAAGTGTACAAGGCTGAGAATGCATGGGAGTACAAGAGAGTGAAGCTAGGACTTGGGCATCAAGTATATTGTTGCTACAATTAAGGAAATTGACCAAGTCATGCTCGAAATGTAAGGAGCAAGCTTGGCCACTCTCCCCACTCTTCATGGACGACCAGGCAGCCCCAAGGCTGTTATTTTGAGTAGCCTTCAAGTCATTTGAAGACTATAAATAGGCAAGGTGTGGAGACTTGAAGATATGCCAATTACACACATCTTCCACACTCCTTGCACAAGAGACAAAACACATCTTTGGTTCCTTTTGCTCTTTCTCCCACACTTTGTTATTCCACTCTCAAGTACTTTGGACTTGATTGTGTTTTGGGTAGAATAGGGTTTGTGTTTTGATCTATTCGTTTTCTACTTGTAATAGAGTTAGGAAACTTTCGGCTTTGTAATTGTTCTATATTGATTATAAAGTCTTCGCCATCTAGGCACACTCAAGTTATATAATTATATAACTTGAGAAAATTAACTTTGTGTCTTTTAATTCCGCTGCAAAACTCTTTTAAAGTTGTTTTATTTCGGAGTGTGTGTGTGTGCTGTCCGTCAGTGTGTTATCCAAGGTGTTGGGTAACATCTACGGTAACATCTCTGTCCAGCTAAGCCGTGACAATTTCAGTATTCATCAGTTTCAGACATTCAGATTTTATTGTAATCATACTCTAGCAATATTTATTCAATAAACATCATTATTCTCAAGATTTTGAAGATTAATTGTTGTTCTTGTCCAAAATTCTGAAGTTGAAGAAATAAAGCATTTCGACATTTATTTTCCAGTCATTGTCTTCTATACTCCCTAAATAAGTATCTTTTACTCCTTCTCTTTTATTTGCTTGATGTCTTATTCTTATTCTTATGTTATCATAATTATCATGGCTAGCGAGTAATATCCCTAATTCTAGGGGTTGGAAACTCAATCTCGTATGTTCATCTTTATAATCATACTTTTGTTTTAATTTTCATCTTAAAACAAATTTCTTTATATAATTTCTAAAGATTACATTTTGAAGACGTCCTTGTATGATTTTAGTTAATCGAGAAGTAATTAGCCGTGAATCTCGATTAACGGAACCATATAAAGTAAACTAGGTATTATTAATCACGAGAGTAAATTAATTGCCTAGTGATGATCCTTAATTGGAAAGTACGTGAATTTTTATAAACTTAATGAATTCTTACTAATGTATGGATCATCGAGAGATAGACCGTAATTAGTAGAGAATACGAATATTACTTGCTTGATCGTGAGAAATAGTATAAACATAATATATCATCCTTGATTTTTTTATGAAACTTTTATTTAAGGCATGATTATTTGATTAATACATGTTGTTCGAGTTTCAATCCCGAGAAATCCTTCGTCATAAGAATTTTCACCCAAAATTAGAGTAGTTTGCATTTTCTTTCTAGATAAATGACAAAACAAATTTTCTCCCAATTAGTTTTTATTTCATTATTTTTACATAAAAGCAACTAGTTAGCAACCCGTCGATACTCGACGGGCATATTAAATTTATATAATTAAGAATTATAATATAGCATACACTACGTATTTAAAATGTGTATATTTTCTCCGTCCCATTTTAAGTTTCACAAAAATTTTAAGCTCAAATATTAAGAGTGGATTTCACATTCTTTCGATCATTTAAAAATGATTATAGTGTGTGATAATTTAAAATTAATTTAGCAATTATAATATGTTTAGATATTAAATGCCCAAAAAATGATTTCGAACGATAACTTCCAAAAATGTCCCTTACTATATACTTCCTCCGTCCCACTAACACCAACACTTTTTATCATTTTGAACTTTGACTAACACTTTATGTTAAATTATTTATCTGTATAAAAAATAAAAAGTAGTTATTGTTGATTTTATTGGTGATTTAATAACCATTTTTAATTTATTTTATGAAGATTAATAATTTAACATAAAATGTTACTCCCTCCGTCCCGGAGTAAATGTCCCCCCTTCCATTTACACAAGAATTAAGAAAAGTTGTAAGTGTGAAAAATTAAATTGGAGAGAGATTAAGTGGGAGAAATAGTAAGTTAATTGGTGTTGTGAATATAAGTAGAGAAAATGAGTGAGATGAATAGTAGAAATTCTTTGACATTTTAGGAAGGGAACATTTACTCTGGGACGGACGGAAAATGAAAGAGGGACATTTACTCGGGACGAAAGGAGTAGTAAAAGTTTAAACAGATTTGACCAACAATCCCTTTTATACTGGGATGAAGCGAGTATATAGTAGATTTGACGTCCAGTATTAGATTGCAAATAAGTTTCAAATTACGATTCCCATAAGTCAAGGGTATGTTGTATAATTACCCATTCAATATATTTAAATAAAAATTAGGAAATAATAAAGTTATGAAAGCATGTTATAAAATTTGGTGTACGAAATGATATCTAATATTTAATTAATGCATTTAATTAGAATATGACAGTTTCACAATCGATATAACTAATAAAATATTAACACCTCATTTTATATCTATTATTTTGTAAAAAAAAAAATTAAAAAAAAAAATTGTCCCCCTCTCATTGCCCGTGTGATAAAAATGTGATAGCTTAAATATATTTTAAGATTTCAATCAACCTTCTTATTCCAAATTTACTCATGCCAACCAAATTAATCATTGTGATCCCCTTAAATTATTATTTCTAAATCTCACTGTATTATTTATTGTGCTATGCAAGACTGATACTCCTTTTATGAAATTGAAGTAGTGGTTGATTAAATAACAAAAAAAAAATATCACTATTTTCAATTTTTAAGATAACTAAAACTGAAATAATGTACTTTTCAACTTTCACAAGATTTTGGGGGAAACTAGTTTCTCCTTAAGTTATAGAAAGTCCTGTTTTATAAACTGTTCCTAAATATTCACTAACTACTTGCAAGTAGAAAAAAAAGTGAACTTTTTATAATTTATGGAGAAACTAGTTTCTCCCAAAACTTGCTCTTCAACTTTATCCTCTTATTCTAGTTTAAATTTTCAAAGTTCTGTTTTTGAAGCAAAAATTTTGAAAGTTTGAGAAAGCCTAGTTTAGTGAACTTCATCTTGTTGCATTAAGAATTCAATTGAAACTTTAATATCATGTTTGTTTTACTGCTAAGCCTATATACTTCGTACAAAATTGTTTAAACAACTTCAAGTTTCATCTTCGATTATTCATTAATACCTGCCTCTTTGAAAAATTGAATAAATCAGAACTTCAGCTGTCTCGTAATTGTTAGAATATTAGATTGGTATGTATTTAGTAGATAATATTCGGTACCTTATTTAGAGTTATCTTTAGTATCAAGTTAGCTAGATTAGTGTTGTGATTGTAATCAGTTAGCTAGATTAGTGGTTTGTGATAGGAGTCTCATTCCTATTTAACTACGAGTTGGTCTGGTGAAAAACGCGTTTCTCCATCTTTGTATGGAGAAACGGGTTTTTTAATATATTCAAAAACCGGGAACCGTTTGAATTAAACCGGTTCTATTGTCCAAAACCTACACACACGTACACACTACAACGAAAAACGCGTTTCTCCATCTCTCGCTTCGGACAAGCTCAATGAAATTGAATATCAAGAAACAATACAGAAATCGATATTGATTAAATCAGGTAATATGAACCAAATCAACAACTACTGTTTTTAATTTTAATCAACGTTTATTTTACTAAGGTCGATTGTTATTGTACATTTCCAGAGATTGTTCTACGAAATTTTGGGGATCTATCCATCAATAGCATAAATGGAAGCTCAATTACATGACAGATATTCAGAAATATCACAAATCGATATTCTCCAGTGCTACACAAATCGATATTCTACAGAGCTGTGTTTGATCTCAATATAACTTATTTTTTAATTTTAAATTGACAATGTACTAGGCAATCGGATATGGCCATGTGATATCCGTAAGTACCTAAAATGTATATCCGTAAATGTGTTATGTACATATCCGTAAATTTATATAAATGATATCCAGATTACCAAAAATGTATATCCGTAAATGTGTTAGGTACATATCCGTAAACCTTCAAAATGAATATCCGTAAACATTCATAATGAAAGTTTTAGTTTGTTTCAATTGTGTGTTTATGGATATTCAATTTGGAGAGTTCTGGATATTCACTTTGTCAATGGTGTTTTTGGATATTCAATTTGGTAGTTCGGATATTCAATTTGGTAGTTCTCGATATTCATTTTGAAGGTTTCGGATACTCATTTTGAAGGTTTTTTGATAGTCAATGGGTGTTTTTGGATATTCAATTTGGTAGTTCTCGATATTCAAATTGTATTTATATTTATATAGGTTGAGTACTTGAATCCACCAAAAAAGTTGCTCAATGAATTCAATGCACTTACATTTATTACTCTTTGAATTCAATGAATTCAATGCACTTACCAACCGAACACATTTATTACTCTTTGAATTGTTTCCAAGGTATATGCACTATAAATAGGAAGGGGCTAGACACTTGGCACTATACAACACATGAACCGGAAATTTCAAAATTACATCTCTTCTTTCATTAAAATCAGCCCGCCTCTCATAATTTCAAGCAATATGTCCTCAAATGATGAGTATGACTCGATGAGAAAGAGTTTAGGAGTGCCTTTCGTGAAATGACAAAGAAACTCCACTTTGGTCATCTTCGTATCCTCGATCGACCGGACATCTCCAGCTAAGTTGTATGTATGCCCTCTACAGCCTTGTGCAGGCGTATGATACGTGAAAGGAACCAAACCGCAATGCTTCAAAGATGCCTTTGATTCTTGTGCACCCACTTCCTCTTTCTCCAATGTTGCCAAAGCCGAGCACAAGGCTTTGGCAAAATACCTTAAGGAGTATTTGGAGTTGTTTGGACTCGTGGAAATTCCTTCTTGCAAGAAGGACAAGGTCAAGAAGAAGCCCTTTGATAAAGGTGATGGAGGATGTGATGGAGTTTCGGTGTCAAGCCTTATGGGGTTATGGGAAGGGAAAAAATGTAATTTAAATTTTTTTCAATTTAGTAAATTATTTATATAAATGATATCCGTAAGTATCTCGAATTTATATCCCGAAATGTGTTAGATACATATCCGTAAATTGCTTATGGCTTTGGTCAATTCTATGTCCGTAAACATACAAAATGATATCCGTAAACGTTCAAAATGAATATCCGTAAATTACCAAATTGAATATCCGTAACTACCAAATTGAATATCCAAAAACACACTATTGACCATGTCCGTAAACAATAAAATGTATATCCGTAATGTACCTAATTCAATATCCGTAAACTTTAAATTGACAATGTACTAGGCAAAGGGACATGGCCATGTCCTGGCCAAGGCCAATGCTATATCCGTAAACTACAAAAATGAATATCCGTAAACATTCAAAATGATTAAGACATAAACATCTAAGATTATCAATATAATGTATATCCAAAACTTCCAAATTGAATATCATAAACACACTATTGACCATGTCCGTAAACAATAAAATGTATATCCGTAATGTACCTAATTCAATATCCGTAAACTTTAAATTGACAATGTACTAGGCAAAGGGATATGGCCATGTCTTTGGCCAAGGCCAATGCTATATCCAAAACATTCAAAATGAGTATCCGTAAACTTTCAAATTGAATATCCGTAACTACCACATTGATATCCGTAAACACACAATTGACCATATCCGTAAACAATAAAATTTATATCCGTAAAGTACCAAGTTGAATATCCGTAAACTTTAAACCGGCAATGTACTAGGCCAAGGAATATCCAAAACCTTCAAAATGAATATCCGTAAACTAACTAACTAACTATCGCCTTTTCTTGCGTAATCATATTCTCCGATTGATTTAGAATCTCAAATTCAACAACCTACGTATCCCGAACCCGGGCTACAAATAGGTTTTCTCTCTTAACTTTATTGACATATTGATTTAGAATTACCGATTTCATATGACATTATTCTTTTTAATATATTTTGTGTGTGCAAAGAATCAGAATCGAGGACCCTAATATTGATATAAGCAAAAATTTGCCGGGAACAAAAGCAAAGACATGGGAGGAATTGTACAAACCGTATAAACTTCATGCAAATGCACTAGGATTTAGTATTAAGTTGTCAACAAATCATGTTTCAAAAAAGACTTCAAGGATATTAGACAAGCTATTCCGTTGCTCGTGTGAAGGAGTTACCAGTATCAACCCAAGAGGTTAACATCGTTGTTCCATCACCGCTTGATGTTAATGAAGTTCAAATTCCTTCACCAAATTGAACAACTCGATGTTACCAAAAAACAACAAAAGAGAAGGAGAAATTACATAAAGAGGACTCAATGTCAGGCTCTTTTGAGGGCGAAATTGATAAAAGAGGAAGATATGTATATTGTTGACCGCCATGTTACAGAGCACAATCATCCAATGACAAGGACAGATTGGAACCATTTGAAGCGTAGTGAAAGGTGTATCTCAAGATCGTGGTGATATAATTGAAATAATGGAAGAAGCCGGTATAAGACCAACCGATGGATATAGTCTTTTGGTAAAAGCAAATGTGGAGAGGAACATGTTGGTCACACAAAGAAAGATCATGTCAATTTTGTTCGAAACTTAGAATGGAAAAAATTGAAAATGGTGATGCTCGTAATGTTGTTGATAGGCTTTTTGAAATTTCACCGGAAGATCGAGGGTTCTATTTTAAAATCAAATTTGATGATGAAGGAAGACTTGGGGCTATATTTTGGAGAGATAGCATGATGAAGGAAGATTACAAGCTCTATGGAGATCCGGTTATATTTGACACAACTTATACTACAAATAGATACAATCTTATTTGTGCCCCAATAGTTGGCATTAATAATCATTGGAACACCGTCATGTTTGGTTGTGCTTTCATAGCAAATGAAAAAAAGAAACATTTGTATGGTTGCTTAAGCAGCTTTAGAAAATCAATGGGAGGCAAAGAACCAAAAACAATATTTACGTACCAAGACCAAGCAATGTCAAATGCAATTGAAGAGGTATGATTATAAAATTCCATAACCAGCTTCTTTTATAATATTTCTTATCTAGTATTTTATTTGTGCTATATAGTTCTTCCGGTTATTGAATTTGTAGTTTCGGATATTCTTTTGGTAGTTTCGGATATTCAATTGTTAGTTTCGTACATGACAAAAAATTGGTCAATGAAAATTTATTGTATGTTAATATCCGTAAGCATATAATGTTAATATCCGTAAACTTTATTATAATACGTATTTGAAGGGCTGGACGAGGCATAGGCTATGTTTATGGCACATCCAACAAAATGCCGTATCCCACTTTGGACAATTGAAGACAAATGAAGATTTTAAAAAGAATTTGATCATTGTTTAATGGGATGTACCAAATGAGGATGAATTTGAAAGATGTTGGGAGTCAATGCTTGTGAAATACAATCTCGTTGAAAATTCCCGGTTCAAGCGTCTATATGGACTACGGGAGAAATGGTGCACGGCTTTAAGCACAAATTTCTTCTCACTGGAATATTGTCATCCCAAAGAAGCGAGAGCACAAATCATGCCCTTTGTTTCAAAGCAAATGTAAACACATCCCTCACTCAGCTTCTTTGACATATTCAATGAGACAGCTTAAACGTTGGAGGAATACCGAACAGAGAAGGAATTTCAAGCATCAATCTCACCCTCAACCAGACATGTATGGTGGTATCATAAAACAAGCAAATGTGTATACACACCACGTATATTCAAGTTCTTTGAGATTGAGGTAAAACGAGCTTTTCCCCGTCGTATATAAATTTGGAGATGAAAGTGATGAAGATTGCAGATTCATACATGTTGCTCATGAGAAGTACCCAGATAAATATGAGAGTGTACTCTTTGTTAGGAGTGATGAAAGTGTAATGCTTGTATGCAAATGCAATCCGCTTACTACGGTTGGTTGTGCTTTCATTGCATAAAGGCGCCGAATTTGTCAAATGTCACAAGGATACCAGATATCTACATTGAAAAAGGTGGACAAAGATGGCAAAAAAGATGTATGGGACAAAGTCTATCAAGGAAAAGATAATACATCAACAGAGAAAAGTGAATTCATTCCCTGGAAACAAAAGATGGCAATGAAATACCACAATCCGATGATGGCTTGTCAAGAAAACAGAGCCGCAAAAAAGATACCGGAAGATGGGTTCAATAGAGACTCACTTCTTATACAACAATTGTTGTCGAAAATCAACAGAATGTAGATCTACGACAAGTGTTAATGATAGCTTTGGTTCGTAAAGTATAACAAGTGCTCCAAACTGTGATGGATCCAATTCGTGCAAATACAAAGGGCGTAAAACGAAAACTAAAGACAAAGTTTGATAGAAGAAAGCCAATCACCGATGAGTTTGGTTCAAAAACACCAAATGAACATTTGATTTAATAGTTTTATAGAATTGATAGTTTCGGTTATAGAGTTGATAGTTTCGGTTATACTCATTGATAGTTTCGGATATACTTATTGATATTTTTCTCGATATATAATTGATAATTTCTGGTTATACATTTTGATAGTTTCGGATATAGAATTGATAGTTTCGGATATACTTTAATGGTCAAAAAAGCATTCAAAATTACTATTGAATTCAAAGAGTAATAAATGTGTCCAGTTGGTAAGTGCATTGATATCCGTAAGTCCAAGGCCAAGGCCATGGTCAAGGCCAAGGCCATGGTCAAGGCCAAAGGCTAAGTTCAAGGCCAATTAAAGATTCTCGGTTATTCATATTGAAGTTTCGGTTATATATTTTTATAGTTTCGGATATTCAAATTAATAGTTTCGGTTATACATTTTGTCATTGGTTTCGCCATGGCCAAGTCCAAGGCCATTGCCAATTATATATCCGTAAGTATGTGAATGTATATCCGTAAATGTGGTAGGTGCATATCCGTAAATTTTGTCATCGCCTTGGCCATGGCCAAGCCTCGACTTGGCCTTGGCCTTAGCCTAGGCCTCGCCTCGCCTCGCCTCGCCAAGCTGAACTTGGCCTTGGCCTCGGCCAAGCCTTGAACTTGGCCTTGGCCTTAGCCTAGGCCAAGTCCTTGAACTTGTCATGGATTTGGCCTCGCCTTGGCCTAGGCCTTGTCACGGCATAGGCCTCGCCTCGCCTAGGCCTCGTCATGGATATAACCGTAAATAACATAAAGTATATCCGTAGAATACCATAAAGTATATCCAGAAATTACTTTGGCCATGGCATAGGCCTTGGCTATATCCGTAAATAACATAAAGTATATCCGTAAATACCATAAAGTATATCCGTAGAATTACTTTGGCCATGGCCGTAAATATATCCATGGCGCTTAATTGATGATAGTTTCTCGGATATACTTTTTGATAGTTTCGGATATAGAATTGATAGTTTCGGATATAGAATTGATAGTTTCGGATATGGAATTGATAGTTTCGGATATACTTTAATGATCAAAAAGCATTCAAACTTACTATTGAATTCAAAGAGTAATAAATGTGTACAAATAAGTAAGTGCATTGAATTCATCGACCAACTTTTTTGATCGGTTTCAAGTACTCAAATTTATATAAATCATTCCAAAGGCAAGCATATACATCAAGTTCAAGAAAAATTCTACCTTTAATAATTTTTCTAGTGATGAACAAAGGCAAGGGAAATTCGGGAGCCAACTTTGGGTGATTCAAATGATGACAAAAGTTGGAAAATATACATGGTTTGCTACCAAAATTCCTCAATGGTCATCTTGTTGTTCTCGCAGCCTTCTTCGCAAATGGAACTCCCTCATTTCGTTGTCCATTGGAGCCATGTAATGGACACAATTGTAGGGATAAGGATTATGTGGGGATAGTCAATCATGCTCATGAGTTTGGCAACGCTCACAACATTGATGAAGCCGCTAGGATTCACCACAAGGCTTTGGAAATGTATTTGGAATATATTTTGAATGAATATGATCCAAAAAACAAATTGAATGACAACGTAGGCGATGATGGAGCATGTAGTGGTAGTGTTTAATGGTGTTAAATTCTCGTTTTTAATATCGTTGTGTTTGATGTATTTTGTAATATAGGTGATGTATTATGTTATCTAAATGTGCTTCAAATAAGTAATACCGGCAATTCAAACCAAACTAATCGGCACTTTAGATCTAAAGAAAATTATATTATACAAGAGATATTATTCATTAAAAAAATCTACAAACAAACAAACCACACAATACATAACAAATTATTCATTCATGCTCTCCATAAACTTATAGACAATGTTGTGAGCGTTGAAATTTGGCACTATTGAATACATGACTGTTTTTTGTTTGAATCCGTGATCGTTTTTTGTTTGAAATTTGGCACTATTGAATACATGACTGTTTTTTGTTTGAAATGTAGTTAACTATTGAATCCGTGATCTGTTTTTGTTTGAAATTTGGCACTATTGCTTATGGACAAAATGAAGCCGTACTAGTTGGGATAACTATTGAATCCGTGACTGCTTTTGTTTTTTTATTACTCAGCCTTGGAACACCTAACTTGGAACACTTGTCCAAAATCAAGTTCAAGGCCAATTTAAGTTTCGGGTATTCAATATAGTAGTTTCGGATATTAAAATTAAGAGTTTCGGATATAAAATTGATAGTTTCTGGATATTCAAATTAGAGTTTCGGATATAAAATTGATAGTTTCGGATATACATTTGATTGTTTTCTGGTTATTCATTTGTATATCCAAAACCATTAAAGTTTGCAAAGGACATTTTGTTTTGAAATGTGGTTAACTATTGAATCCGTGACTCGGATAAGTTTCCTTGTCTTTAATGGTCAAAAAGCATTCAAACTTATTATTGAATTCATTGAATTCAAAGAGTAATAAATGTGTTCGGTTGGTAAGTGCATTGAATTCATTGAATTCAAAAGAGTAATGAATGTAAGTGCATTAAATTCATTGAGCAACTTTTTGACTCGGATTCAAGTACTCAAATTTATATAAATACAATACAACACCACTCCTACCATCACAACAAAAAAAAAAATCAAATTTATCAAAATGAATAACAACAACAACAACCAAGCTCTCAGGCGAAAGTTCTCGATTCGATGTAGGGTTTCACTGAGGAGGTTGAATATGTGGATGTTCCGCCTAGTGTTCCTCCTAGGGTTACAAGAGAATGGACCCTGGAGCAAAAATTGCAAGTCACAAGCGATCAATCCAAATGGGCGTTTTCCCTCTATAATGGGGAAAATAAATTGCAATGCCCATTCTCGCCACCCTCCGAGAATTCTAACAAAACCTTGACTTGGGACCTACTTTGCGCATGCTATTCATTATGGATCTATTTCTTCGTATGGAGAAATATCCATGGAACAAAGACATCGCACTAGAACAACATATGACGTAAGTCAATGATGGGAATTAGGGGATGTTGATGTTTGTTCTTGTTGCCGTTGTTGTTCTTACTTCTCCCCTTGTTGCAGCTTGTTCTTTTTTTTTTTTTGTAATTATATTTAAAATAATTTACTTAGTTTGTTTTCTTTATACATTCTCGATACTTCTATCAATTCTATAACCGTAAACTCTCAATTCTATAACCGTAAACTAATAATAAGTATATCCGTAAACTATCAAAATGTATATCCGTAACTACCAAATTGAATATCCAGAAACTATCAATTCAATAACCAAAACTCTTAAATTGAATAACCGTAAACAATCAATTCTATATCCGTAAACAACCATATTGAATACCCGTAAACTTTACAATGTACATTAATTACATCACTAAACCGCATTCCTAATTACATAATTACATTCATCTATGAATCTTGTTCATTACTTTGTTCTTCTCGTTCTTTTTGTTTTTTTCTCTTTTTCAAAAGTGTTTGCGTCAATCATTAACCTATGCTTATCTTTGTTCAATTGACTAAGCAAAAGTGTTGAAAGAATTTCAAATGTAGACGGATCCTTTGTTTATCCTACAAATTAAAAAAAAAAAATTGTTAAAACATATATATACAAACTCATATAATATAAATATGAATAAAAACTTTAATAGTACCCGACATAACTCAGTGGCATGAGTACTTTGATCCTTGAAAATCATTCATCTCGTACATCACATAAACTCCACAATCATGATTATCATTTGCATTTTCTTTAAGAACCCAATCACATTCCATGTATTCAAATTTATATGTTTTTTTGCCTTCAAAATCTTTATAACATCGATGACCAATCTTTTGCAAAAAGCTTTCATAGGCACATACCGAAAAAAAAAAATTAAGTATAAAATATTAGATAACCAATAAAAACAAAAATGAAAAATATAAAAACCGCTTTCGTGAGTTTCAAAACATATACCAATGCTTTCGTAAGTTTCACAACTTCACTTCTTTTGCATCATTCATTGCAAGGTTGTCAAAATATTGAATCTTTTTGAAGCCATGTTGTACACATATAGTGTAAAGTGCCCACCTTTACCGCTTCCCTTAAAGTATGGGATAAAAATCGCAAAAATATATTAGGTGACTATCCGTAAATAAAATAAAGTATATCCGTAAATACCATAAAGTATATCCAGTAAATACCATTTATTATATCCAGAAATTACTATGGCCATGGCATAGGCCTTGGCCTTGGCCTAGGCCTTGGTCATGGATATAACCGTAAATAACATAAAGTATATCCGTAAATACCATAAAGTATATCCAGAAATTACTTTGGCCATGGCATAGGCCTTGGCCTCGCCTATGTCTTGGACATGGATATATCCGTAAATACCATAAAGTGTATCCGTAAATACCATTTATTATATCCAGAAATTACTATGGCCATGGCATAGGCCTTGGCCTTGGCCTAGGCCTTTGTCATGGATATAACCGTAAATAACATAAAGTATATCCGTAAATAACATAAAGTATATCCGTAAATACCATAAAGTATATCCGTAAATTACTTTGGCCATGGCATAGGCCTTGGCCTTGGCCTTGGCCTTGGTCATGGATATATCCAGAAATACAATAAAGTATATCCGTAAATACCATAAAGTATATCCGTAAATTACTTTGGCCATGGCATAGGCATAGGCATTGGCATTGGCCTTGGCCTAGGCCTTGGCCTTGGCCTAGGCCTTGGTCATGGATATATCCGTAAATACCATAAAAGTATATCCGTAAATTTTCAATATGATATCCGTAAATGTTTTGACAAATGAAAATACATACCGCATCTACTTCATTCAGCCCATTAGATTCCCATCGACATTAACATCATTTTTCCAATACCAAAAAGCTTGAGCCATTTCTTTAAAATTATTACGAGCATTTTGAGAACGTATCGCCCAAGTAGCCCGTTAATATAAATGATAACAATATCTTAAAGAAAATTCATGGATATATACCCCGCAATCAATATCAAATATATACTTATAAGTTGTTGAAAAAGTAAACTTACGTAATGGTCAACACCAAACATAAATCTCTTCATTACACCCTTTTTATGCTCCAACTTGTTCAAAAACAATGCCCAAGCATTCACAATAACACCCGTGATATCTCGTGTCTTCTCTCATACTCGAATATCATCTCGTCCTACCCAAGGGCATCATTAAACCGAAAATAAACACCGAAAAAAATAATATTAGAATTTGAATACCATAATAAATTTCAACCGTAATAAAAATGGGATATTACTTTTTTGACTCGGAAGAATCAATTTTGAGAAGCAATAATCAACCACTTCCATCTTCACTTTGGCATACCAATCATTACGCCCTTATTCTTCACCATAAATTCAGATGAAAGAATAATCTCACCATTCACAGTTCCAAATGCACATCATCTAACATCTTGTCAAACTTCTCACCATTAACACCATGTTGAATAATTTTATCAACCAAACTATCAATATCACCCAAAATTTGTGTAGAATATTCTTCTTCCACCTCGTAAACTTCCTTGATAAATGCACATAGGCTCAATGGTCGGTTGTTTAAACAGATGGGAATCAAGCAACTTGATCCTCTCGTATTAAGCCTAGCAAATTGATCAGCTCCGGAGGTGGAATCAAGCAACTTGATGCTCGCAAATTGATCTTCGCTGGTTGATCAACATTAACTTGATCCTCTCGTAACATCTTGATCCTCATAATGCTCATGCACATATCTATCATCAAAACTCGAAATTTTTCAACATTTTCATCGGCATCGTATGCTCGGATTCTTGACTCGTGAAAGAATCCTAAATGTTGGCAAAGGTCCAACCTTCCCTTTCTCCTTCAAATTTCATCTTTTGATGTTTTCAACTTATCAATAATATCATCAATGTAATCAAAAACCCGACTTCCCCAAGGTTCACTATCACCAACCAAATCCTCCTCTTCACAGATCCTTTCTCAACATCATCATTATTAACTTTTTCTTTCCCCTTCTCAATATTAGAAACCCTTGCAATGTGAGCATTGATAGCAACTTTAATATCATTTTGAAATATTTCCAAGTGACTCTTTAACAAAATCCAAAACTTCGGAACATTTTCACTTGCAGTATTTTTGTACGATGACTTACATCCTCAACAAAAGGAGCTAGCTTCAATCAAGAATCCAATTTGTCCTTCATCTAAATCATCCTCATATCTCGAAATCGGATAAACATTATCCAAATAAAGAACTCGTACCCCAACCAATCTTAGCTTCATTCCCACTCGACGTAAATTTTCTCTTGAGTCCAATGTTGAATCAAAGGACGTGCGCTTGGTTCATGTTTACTCAAATATGGAAATCTATGAAAGTAAGCTACTAAAAGAATTGCCACACAACCACCGCAACACCCGACTTTACCGCCGTAAGAAGCCTTAAACTTCCTAACACCATCGATAACTTATTCAATACAACCGGCACCAATCAAACTTTTTGATTTGAGTAACATCCTCAACCAATGCCAACAAAGAACAACTAATAGCCTTTGTTACATTACCGGTGCAAGAAAGAAACCCACAAAGAAACAAGACATAGAGGCGTTTAAACTCATCACCTCCATCGTAGTTGTTTGATGCGTTCACCAAGCAGACGGGCCGGAATACCATCTTTAACTTTCCCAAAAGTATTTTTGTATCGTGCGCTCAACGTTTTGTCAATCCCTATTGAACTATTTATCTTCTCTTTTTTAAGTTCCTAGGAAGACCAAGAATATCAAAAACATCATTTGTATTTATGTAATACTTGTTATTTTTGATTCTCTGAATAAATCTTCCCGAATCAAATCTTTCCACGAGATATTCCACAATTCCCCCGTTGGCAATCTATTCATCTTAAGTTCTAATAGTCCACCAAAACCTATAGATTTAACATCTTCTTTCGAGAATCGGTTAAGTTAAGATCAATAAGCCTTTCTCGGGACACAACAATGTTCAAATGCCCGTTTCTTACCACTTTCAACCACATCCCCGTTGATTTCTTATTTGAGTTCTTCTTTTGTTTCTTAATACCTTCACCTTTATTTAAATCATAGCCTACAAAACATAAAAAAAAAAAAAAAAAAAAAAAAAAATCAAGAGGATATCCAGAAATAAATGAAATGAATATCCGTAATAATAAAGAAAGGATATCCGTAAACAAACAATTGAATATACGTAAAACAAGTAAATGAATATCCGTAAACAAACAATTGAATATACAAAACAAGTAAATGAATATCCGTAAACAAACAATTGCATATCCAAAACAAGTAAATGAATATCCGTAAAATATCCACAAATTGATATCTAGAAACAATTGAATATCCAGAAACAAACAATTGAATATCCAAAACTTTCAAAAGGATATTCAAAAAATATCTACAAATAATTAAAAAGCTTCGGATATTCTTTCAAAAGGTTACGGATATCAATTAAAAAGCTTCGGATATCAATTAATTTTGAAAGGATATCCTATCAAAAGCTTCGGATATCCTTTCAAAAGCTTCGGATATCCTTTCAAAAGGTTACGGATATCAATTAAAAAGCTTCGGATATCAATTAATTTTGAAAGGATATCCTATCAAAAGCTCGATATCCTTTCAAAGGTTACGGATATCCTTTCAAAAGGTTGGATATCCGTAACATATCAAGAATCTTTTGAAAGGATATCCGTAACCTTTTGAAAGGATATCCGTAAGCTATTTAATTGATATCCGAACCTTTTTAATTATGAATTAAAAGCCAAGAGACAATACTAAAACACATTGTTAAACATGACGAAAATTATGAATTAAAAGCCAAGAAACGACAATACTAAGTAGAATAGTAAATCGTTAAACATAAAACACAAAATCGATACACAAATTGAAAATTTCAAACTAAAACACATTGTTAAATTCATATACAGATGAGTATGCTTAATATATCCAGAAATTTATGAAAATGCGAACCAAAACAATAATAACATGTGAACTCACAATCGGATTTTCGCTTGGTCCTGATTTCTTCAGCTGGTCGATTGCTCATGATTTCATCAACTGGATTTCCCATAATACCTTCGATTGCTACTGATTTCGCTTGCTACTGATTTCTGGATATAGTTTCTGGATATTCAACTGGGGTTCCCTTGCTACTGATATCGTATTGGTATTAAACTTAGGGCAAACATGTTTTAATTAAACCGGTTAAGAAACCGGTTCGTTAAACGTTCAATTAAAACAGTTAATAAACCGGTTAAGAAACACGTTTCTCCTTAGCGCTAAGGAGAAACGCGTTTCTCCTTAGATTTTACGTTTAACTACCGTGTACAGCATTGTAAATAACGAGGAAATTATTATCTTTTATGAACAAAAAAAAAAAGGTACCGAATATTATCTACTAAAAACATACCAATCTAATATTCTAACAGTAATAAGCATCGAATTTAATCTATATTACAATAGGGAATGGAAAAACCGTCGAGATAAAGAGCGGCTGGGATTGATTCTCAGAAAATAGATCCGACGGTCCAAATTAGCCCTCCCTTTCCACTTCCCACTTCCCACACTCACAAAAAACTGCCATGAAAATAAAACTGCAAAGACAGTACACAAATTTGTGTTTATTTTTGTTTCTTTTGGTTTTAGGTGAATTATCAGAGGAAGAGTTAAGAAGAAGAAGGTAAGTCAATTTCTTGATTAATTACTTATGTGAACCCTTTAACCCGTTTCATTTCTTGATGTTTTAGTTGTTCATGTCCGGGAAAATGTAGTGATCGGCACTTCGGTTCATCACCGGTGCGTCAAGACATCCAATGTATTGTAAGTAATTACAGGAGGCTTCACCTCCTTATCTATCATCATCTTCAATTTCAAGGACTCCATGGCCATCCCTTTATTTCACTGCCCTCTGTTCCTCTTCTCTTCTCTGCTTTCGTTTAATATTGTGATTCAAGGGTGGCTTGAGAAGGTTAAGTGGGGAGAAGCACACTATTTGGGTGGATAAAACTACGTTTTTTTGGGGCGGGCGAGAGGATTATCAGACTCTTTTGAACACTGATATGGAGAGAGAGCTTAACCATATGGTAACATCACATTCTTTTCCCTGTAATACGTTTGCGGTTATAAGTTTCTGCCTTTTAATTTAATTTATTTCCTCACAGGCAACATTTTTTCAAGCTGTTGTTGCTTATAAGAAGATGACTGGATTCAACGGTATGATAAGAGCAAGAACATATTGCAATCCCTTTATTTCACTGCCCTCTATTCAGTGAGATAAATGAGGCAACCAATGAGACGCCATAAGGCTCAGGATCACGCAATTCCTTGTCTTCGGTCAAAGCTAGTCGATGATTTTGCTCAATGGGAGTAAGAGCTGGACGAGCCCCACGAAGCCCTGTTTCAGAAAGTATATCAAGTGCATACTTACGCTGAGAAAGAAAAATACCCTCTGGATGCCGTGACACCTCAAGACCCAAAAAATATTTGAGTCGGCCAAGGTCCTTCATGTGAAAACACTTACTAAGATAGGCCTTGAAGCAAGAAATAGCATTAGGGTCGTTTCCACCAATAACCAAATCGTCAACATATACCAGCACATGTATTTCAACAGCGGAAGTCTTGTAGGAGAATAGAGAAAAATCTGAACATGACTGGAGAAAACCGTACTGTTTCAAGGCCATAGAAAGTTTTGCAAACCAACATTGAGGTGCCTGACGGAGACCGTATAGAGACTTATTGAGTTTGCAAACTTTACCGGAGGAAGATGCAGGATGTCCCAAAGGAACTTTCATATATACATCTTCACTTAGATCACCATGAAGGAACGCATTGTGTACGTCCATTTGATGTAGTTCCCAGCCGCGAATGGAAGCAACTGAAAGAAATACTCTCACGGTAACCATCTTGATTTTTGGGGCAAAGGTCTCTTTAAAATCCACACCCTCAACCTGACGGTTCCCCAAGATCACCAAACGGGCTTTGTATCTTTCAACGGATCCGTCTGCATTATATTTGATTTTATACACCCATTTGTTGCCGATGACTTTCTTGTTAATGGGATCTTCCACAAGATCCCACGTGCCATTCTGATCAAGGGCTGCAAGCTCTTTGTTCATGGCCTCACACCATTGAGGAGATTGGACCGCCTCTCCATAGTGCTTAGACTCAACACCCGAATCAATAGCTGCCAAAAAACAACGATGTGCTACAGAGAATTTAGTGCAATTGATAAATTGTGCTAACGGATACCGAGTACCTGAAGAGTTGTGTTGGGAGGATGAAGGTGATGGGGGGCTGACTTGAGCAGTTAGCACATAATCTGTTGATGGATATCTCGTCGAGGAAACCTTAGCACGCTGTCCTCGACCCAAAGTTTCAACAGTTTCAGGTAGAATATCATCTGCAATAACCTGAGCAGCTGGTTGTTCAGTCTCTTGTGCAGCTAGTTGTCTCGTCATCTGATCCGTCTCAACACTGTCTGCCACTTGATTAGTCGGTTGTTCAACTACTTGTGCAGACAACTGGTCTGTCAACTGGTCTGTCAACTGTGCAGGGACATGAGTGCCTATACTAATATCAATATCATCCCCAATGTCCATATCAGTAGTAGGACAAAGAAACATATCCGAGTCTGTATAAACCGGATCTGTACTAGTCCTCATATTGGCAAAAGGAAACTCCTTTTCAACAAAAACAACATCCCTTGACACAAGCATCTTGTTCTCATCAAGATCATAGACCAACCATCCTTTCTTTCCATACGGATACCCCAAGAAAACACATCTCCTGCTGTGACTAGCAAACTTATCATTGTCTTTTCTGGAATAATGCACATAACATAAAGACCCAAAAGCCTTAATGTTTTTATAAGGAGGTGGTTTTCCAAAAATAATTTCATAAGGAGTTTTCCCATGTAACAATTTAGAGGGTGTGCGATTTATTAAGTAACCGGCAGCTAACACACACTCCCCCCAAAACTTTATGGGTAACTTGGCTTGAAACATCAAGGCACGTGACACATTCAAGAGATGACGGTGTTTACGCTCAACCCTCCCATTTTGTTGTGACGTGCGAACACAAGTAGTGTAATGTTCAATACCAAGTTCAAAAAATATTTTGCCAAACACATAAACTCCTGGCCATTATCACTCCTAATCTTCTTGACTTGCTTATTGAACTGTCGTTCAATCATAGCAAAGAAATTTTTCAAAATCCGAGAAATATCACTTTTGTGGTGAAGTAGATAGACCCAAACGGCCCTAGAGCAGTCATCTACAATGGTCAAAAAATATGTGGCACCATACATAGCAGGCCTTCGATAATCACCCCAAATGTCGCAATGAATTAAATCAAAAATCTCAACAGAGTTATTATCACTAGACAGAAACTTATCTCTACTCTGCTTTTCTTGATAGCAAATTCCACACACATCTTTATTGATACTATGACGACTAATAAAAGGTAATAAACTGACGACTTTACTTGAGGGATGTCCAAGCCTTTGATGCCAAAGATGATAATTCCCAGAATCCTTGATGTTGCAAACCCGTGTTCCTGTTGATCTTCTCAGATAGTACAGCCCCTCATCTTGTTCACCCGCACCAATCAACGTCTTCGATGCTCGGTCTTGTATTACACAAAGTTTGTCAGAAAATTGCACTAGAGTATTTGAATCACTAAGCAGCTGAGAAACAGATAATAAATTGCAATTAAAGGACGGAGCATATAACACATTTTTTAAGACCAATTCTCTCCCAATCTCAGCATCCCCTTCTTTCTTGGCCACAATGTATTTTCCGTTAGGTAAACCTATATTGTTTGCCACAATATTCCGAGTATGATTTAGCAGATAAATATCCCCTGTTATGTTTCGATTAGCTCCACTATCAACAAGCCAAGGTTTATTTATCTTACCACTCATATGGTCAGTTGTGCGGCCAGTTGTGCTGCCAGTTGTGCGGTCAGATGGCTGCACATGTGTCTGAACTATATTAATGAAGTGACTCCATTGTTCCGTTGTAAGGCCCAGCATATGAGCCCGATCTGCGTCCGTCATTCCAGTATCAGACTGCACCGTGTTAGCCTTTGCAGCAAACTTTCTTTGTTCCGTGGAAGATTGTCCTCCACTCTTTCCTTTCATGTTTTTCGGAGACTGCTCGCCCCACCATTCTGAATAACCCACCAGCCTATAACATGTCTCCATTCTGTGACCCTTCTTCTTACAGTGAGAGCAAACAGAATTGTTTGCTTCTGTCTTTTCCCCCTTTGAACCATATGTGCCCATAGTTGTCTGACCAGTTGTGCCAACAACTGTCTGAGCAACAAAACTAACAGGTGTAGGGTATTCATCACGCACAGTACCCCGTACCCTTTCTTCTCGTACGATCATAGAGTATGCCTTATTAACATTTGGCAGTGGTTCGGTGTTCAGGATGGAAGATTTCACGTTCTCAAACTTCGGTGTTTCAAGGCCCATAACGAACTGATGAACCCTTTCTTCTTCACGCCTTTGAACTAGTTTTGTGTTAACATGACATTTGCAGCCTGCACATGAGCAGGTTGGGAGTGCATCAAAATCGTTCAGATCATCCCACAACTTCTTCACACGCCCATAATAGGCTGCCACACTTTCATCCGTATACGTCACCGTAGATCGCAAAGCTAGCTCGATAGTGTTGAAAATCCATGAGACTGCCATGGAGTTCACAGTCCTCCATTGATTAATCTCCTCGTCCTCCTCGGGCTGTTCAATGGTTCCATCAACGAAACCAAGCTTTGATTTGGCTCGAAGAGAACCTTTGAACACTCGTGCCCATTCCTCATAATTCTCCCCCTTCAATTGAACATGGGTGAGAATCATTCCTGGGCTATCACTTGTCGACAGAAAGTTTGGTGAACGCCTCTCATCCACCGCTTTCTTCTTCTCGTCACTAACATCACCCATAGACATGGTGCTTCAATCCGGATCTTGGTTGCTCTGATACCAAGTTAAGAACCGTGTATGTGAAGGAGAGAAAATGTATTTACTTCCTTGATCCTTTACAAAGCGTCAATCCCTAATTATATACAGGCTAGAGTATTACTTGGAGAAGGAGTCAATCATTCCATACTTATCTCCTATAATCATGCTACAAAATCAATCTTCCTAACTTACAATGAGTGAAATAAGGAAATGATACAAATACACCCTAATTACAAGGTAAGGAGATATTGACGATATCTCGTCAAATCTCAACACTTTCCTTCCAATTCCTTCCACTTCCCTCCAAGAAAAACTCAGGAGCACAATCAGGAAGGAAAATGTTTTAAATTTTCTCCCACTTCCTTTCCTTTCTCTCCTAATTTAAACTCAGGAGCACACCCTTAGAGTTCGTGTTTTAATGTAGAAACTGTGAACTGATGTGTTACTTTAGTTTATAATGAGATGTTTCTGATATCATACATGGGGGTTTTATGGTGTTGTTAAAAAATTTCAGATGTTCTGCTGTCATTTGGGTTGCCCAGTAGTTTTTTTAATCATTGTGAAATATGAAGAGAAACCCTCAGTGGTTGTACCGAGTTTGTTTGAAGATATTGGGAAGAAGTTGTCGTATATAGTTGGTGGGTCCGCTTTTGGTTGGAATTTCATCACTTTTACGAGCGGTGAAGCAATCTATTTTGGCAGAACAAAGGAGGCGTTTCGTGTTGCTAATGTTGTCCCCAAGTAAAGTTTGTTTGTAATATAAGGCTCTATGTCAATCAACCGAATAATATCATAGATTTCTGTTTTTTTTTTTTTTTTTTTTTTTTTTTTTTTTGCATTTTCTCGCGAGTCATTTGAGTAGTTTAGGAGGCAAACAAACTTGGGATAGCTATGAAAGACTTGATAGTGATTTTGCTAGGGCGAAAATGTTGTACTTTTCTCCAATATAAATGATACTGTATGTTGCTTGAAGAAAATTATGAAGCAAATGTGTCTAGAAATTCTCTCAGGCAGCAGAAGAGGCAAATTTCACAAGGAAAGATGGTATTTTGCCATGTGATAACAATACAGTAAAGGTAAAACATCATCAAGGGTCCATAGCTCAGTGGTAGAGCAATTGACTGCAGATCAATAGGTCACCGGTTCGAACCCGGTTGGGCCCTTATTTTTAATAATTTTTATTTAATTCCCTTTGGTGTCTGTTCTTATTTATGTAAGTAACTGCCATTAAAATAGTTCTCTTTGTTATGCAGCCCTATAAAAAAAATTAAACATTCTTTTGTTTTTTTACATTCATTTTGAGACGGAGGGAGAAGTATCCTTTCTGTGTAGCAAATACCAACTTATGAAAAACGCATAAAAAAAAAAAAAATCATTCTTTTATAAATAAACTACACATGTCAACAACTTCTTGATTTACAACCAATTTTATAAATTAAAAGAAAAAAGAGAAAAAGCCAAACAAATACAGTAATTCTGTGATACAGATTTCTTTCCAATTCCAAACACAATTTGCTCAAACGAGTAAAATACAAATCAAGAAACCTCAAATTTCATCACTTAAAACAAGTTTTTAGAAGAAAAAAAATGCTGAAATCTTCACTCAGTTTGGAATATTGCTTTGTCAGAGCTCCTGGATTCAACCCAATAATCAATCTTTTACCTATTCTCGTGTTACCAAAAAGAAGCAAACTCCAAAAGAAGAACGGACCGAGAGATTTACAAATATGCAGATCAATTTGCTGAATTCCTTTTGGCTTCAAGCGTTGAAGCTTCTTTAAGGGATGCATGAGCTTCATTTTCCATTTTCAGTGCAAAAAGTGAGGCAGCTTGAAGATACGATGCAATGTGCCATACTGGTGAGACGACCTGAGCTTGCATTGCGTCATTTAATGCTTCCTGAGGCATGTCGTTCATGAGGTAAGATAAACTACGTCGGGCAAAGACTGTTGGAGAGACCATGGGCCCGTAGTCAATGAACTGCAAACAAAACACACATCAATCAATAGGTGTCCAAAAATCCGAACCTTAAATTTTTTTAATTTTTTTTATTAATTAATAACGTTAATCTATTACAATAATGACACTTGGAAAGTGAAATCTATCATTGTTGTGGACTGGGGACTGAACCCATGACCTTCGCAAGTCACAAAATTTTGGTTACAAAATGAGTTGGCGATATTTTATTGTTTGCATCGATAATGGGCCCGCTACACTCTAATTAAAAACACCAATAAAATCATTACACCTAGGATTTTGTGAGCAAGTTTTTGTAACTATTTTGTGCCCCTAGTATTACTCTCGTATAAAAAGGTATACCTGATGTTGCTTAAATCATTTATCAATTGGCATTGTTAGTCTTCCATCTCATTTTACAATATGACTATTTTACCCCTGAGGTTTGGCTTCGTTTCATTTTCCCCTTATGTTAAGTTATTTAAATGAAATGACTATTTTACCCTTGCATCTTCCAATTGACTTATTGAGTATTTGGACTTTGTATTGAGGAAATTTAGGGGGAAAATAATCATTTCATTCAAATAATGTTGACAAAAGGGGGAAAGTGAGACGAAACTAGGGGGGTGTGATACTTGTCCTAACCTCGGGGGTGGAAAGTGGAATAAACCCATAAAATAAATGAAATGAGCAAGCAAAGACCTGTGTGTAGCATTCTATTGCAGTTTGGAATTCTTTCTGGCGGAATGCAGTATCGCCCTTTTTCTTTGAGTTTAATGACTCCTGCATTTGATCCGTCCACATTTGGAAAGAGAGCTGCAAAGTTGAAAGGTTGTTATGGAATTGACAACTGGGATACACTGACGTATCAAAAGTTCAGAAAAAAACTACATTTGACTAGCAAAAAAGGGGTTTAAATTTAGTGAACACCCCTGGATTTGTTCAAATATAAGTGCCCACCCTTATGCAGTTATAACTTAAAACGAAAATTGTGAAGGAAAATGGTGGCCAATGGTAATTGGCCAAACCTCAAGGGTGGGCACTGAATATAAGCCCCAAAAAAGATCTAAACATGCTACATTAGTCATTGAATTGGTAGGAGTTCAAAAATTCAAAAATAATGTCTCAATTTGGCAACACAGCTTAAGCTTTTAAGTCTTAAAGAACAAAATATATGACGAACCTCATTTGTCTGTCCCTCATCGTCTTTATAAGAAAGCTTGTCTAAGATCTCGTGCATTGCAGTCAAGTCCATTCTCAAGCAAGCTTCACCAAGTGGGGATCGAGGTGAGAATGAAGCTGTGTGGGGGATACCCATCAAGATATAGGAGGGAACCTGCATATCAAGAACAAAAACAAATCATAAGAATCTATTCTGGCCTTATTCAAGAAGCAATTAACCCTCAATACGAGCAATCAAATAGTGTATAGAAAAACAATTACTCCCCCCCCCCCCGGTTAATAAAGGAATAATTCTATGAAGCCCACTCACACAAAATCATTTTCCATAAAAGCCCAGGCGAGATCCAAAAGTCCACACTCAAATAGAGTCCCAGATCAAAATTTCATAAAAACCCTAAACCTAGGTATAAGAGTAATTTTAGTCTAATACATTTGGGTTTTAAGAGCGGATTGCTTAATAAAATATGAGACTTTTTTATTATTTTTAAGAAAATGTGAAATTTTGAAAAAAAAAATACCTAGGTATAAGAGTAATTTTGGTCTTATACCTTTGGGTATAAGAGCGACGGGCAGAGGTAATGTGTAAGTGTGGGTTTCTGTGGAATTTTGCATCTCGTCTGGGCTTTTATGGGTTTGTTATGGGTTTGTTATGTCGCCCAGGGGTCCTAGAGTCCATGGCCCGTTAATAAATGTTAGCATTTGACTTGTCAATGTTTTTAAAGAATGGGTTTTACTACTTGTTTGTGCATTGCTTGTACAATGATAAAATTGCACTATGAACATTTCCTTATTTAGAAATGCAACATTTATTTTGGGATGGCCCAAAAAGGAAAGTGCGACAATTATTATGAGTTTTGTCAAGCTTGAGTCAAACTTCGTATACTTGAAAGTTGAAATTGGTCCAAATAATAGTTGTTTCAAGTCGGGCATAATTTAACTCATGTTCATATAGTATGGCAGGCCGCCTCAAACTAAAGTCAAGCGACACGAGTTGATTATGGTAGCTAGGATTCATTACACTAACCAATGAACCCAAAAATAACTGAGCCATTTAAAACCAACCACATTTTCCATCATAAAATCTTTGAAATTTTCTAGAGAATAATACCCTTTATGTCCCATGAAGATGTTCCCGTTTCCCATTTTTGTTTGTCCCAAAAAAGATTGTCCCATTTCCATAACAATTAGATTAAAATCAATGAACTGCCAAAATTGTCAACCAAGGAACATGAGGAATAGAGGACTGGATGGGAGTCAACCAAGGAAGTAGAGGGATTAATAGAGTAATAAGTAAACCTCATTAAGGTTAGTAATGGAAATGGAAATATGTTGTTAAAATGTTTGAATAGTCAAATTGGACTATCATTATGGGACGGAGAGAGTAATATGTTAAGCATGATGTGTATACCATCCATTAATCATAGCTAGAGATCCATCGTCAATTTATAGAGTTTTGGAAGACCAATTCTAGTTGACAATAACTAACTATGTACAAGACAATTTCATCAAGATACCAATGACAACTGACCTCAGTATCTCTCTGGAGAGAAGTCAAAGCAGCCACCAATGACTTTGAATTAGGTCGTTCTCGGGGTTCATACTGCAAACAGCGGGAAGCTAGGCGCACCAACTCCGTTCCATCATCATTAGAAAACTGTCCTTCTAAGTAGGAATCTGTCAGCATTTGAAGGTTCCGATCCCGTATCAAGTCAAGGGCCTGCAAAGTTATCCAAGTATTAGATTTGCAAGATCCAAGTAAATGATGTATAAGTAATAAAACCTACTCCCTCCGTCCCGAAATGATTTTCCTACTTTTTTTTGTTTTCAATACGAAGATATTTTGAGCATTAAAATTAGGTTAACTTAATTATCCTAATGAATCTATTGCTAGTATTTATAATGGTGTATCAATAAAAAGTTATAATTTTTCATTAGGAAAATTAAATTAACCTAAATTCATTCCTCAAAGCATCTTTGTAGTAACAGCCAAAAAAGTGGGAAGATCATTTAGGGACGGAGGGAGTATAAGAAATATCAACCTCGTGAATCAAGAAGCCTAGCTCAGGGGATGAGGCAACTAGGCATTCTGATTCCTAAGCGTTCTTTGTGTCCCATAGAAGTAAAGAGATTCATTGTGGCTTTAAGTTTGGTCTGATTCAGTCAAAAAAATATTTTAATCCTCAAACTAAGGGTATATATGGAAAGAAAAAAAAGCATATGATTGAACAGAGGAATTATCTCAGCAAAGGCAAATTTCACAAGGAAAGATGGTATTTTGCAATCTGCTGACTATATAGAAATTATAGAATATTAAATTAGTTTCCAAAGTTCTAACAGCAAGGGTCCATAGCTCAGTGGTAGAGCAATTGACTGCAGATCAATAGGTCACCGGTTCGAACCCGGTTGGGCCCTTATTTAGGTGCTTTTTTATTTTATATCCTTTGGTTTCTGTTTATTTTTATTATTTTACTAAGGTAAATATATGCCATTAATATAGTTATCTTGTCTTGTTAAGTGATGAAGTGATAGAATATGCAGCCTTATCAAAAATATATCTTTGATCTGAATCTAAATACAATCACCCTCTTAGTTAGAATAATTTGAAATGTGTATGACTTTCTCTCCGTGTGTGTGACTTTTTGTGTGACTGCCATATTGGGAACCATGATTCTGAAAAATAAAGAGCAAAGAAGCGGCATATATGGTACTCCCTCAGTCCCAAAATAAATGTCCAAAACAATTCAAACAAGAGCAAATTTGAAAAAAAATTGGTCATTCATTTTGGGACGGAGGGAGCAGCAAAGACCAACTTATGGAAAACCTATAAGAAACATCAACCTCAAGAATCAAGAAGCCTAGCTTAAGGGATGAGGCAACTAGGCATTTTGATTCCTAAGCGTTCTCTGTGTCCCATAGAAGTTAAGAGATTAATTGTGGCTTTCAATTCGGTCTGATTCAGTCTAAAGTGTCCTACTTTCTAGTTTGGGGTTTTCCAGGCAAGGAACCCTTTCGAAAAGTATGCTAGTTTTATGACTTCCCAAATTAGCCCTTCTTTACTTTAAAGCCGATCTTTTAAAAAAAAAAAAAAAAAAAATCTAATCCTCAAACTGGGTATGCATGGAAAGAAAAAAACCCTATGATTGACAGAGGAAGTAAAGAATCATAACTAGAACGAGTTCATTGTTAATTGTAGACAATTAAGAGACCGATACTTACATGGCTAGGAGGAATATGCTTCCCGCTGAGAAGATCAAGCAAAAGAGTGCCAAAGCTATATATCACACTCTCAGGTGTCACTCTTCCTATTAGAAAAAAAAAAAAGAAAAAGGAAAAAAGATATAATGCATATTTCTACAACTCAATATAACAATCTTTAGGTTTAGGACTTAGATTGAATAAATACATACCAGTTCTTAAATACTCAGGAGGAGTAAATGCTAGATTTGTGCTATAACTTTTTCCATCCCTACTATTTTTCATAAGTCCAAAGCATGAAAGTCTAGGATTACCCTCCTGCAGAAATTTTAATGTAAATAACAGAATACACAGAGATGCAAACAGGAGAAAATGGGAAATGAATTGCGAAAAGATTTAGAGTTTTCACCTCATCAAACAAAATTCTGTAAGCATTGAGGTCATGATAAAGGGCACGACCTTTTCCTGTACAATATTCAAGAGCTTCTGCAAGATATAGAACTACCCTTAATCGCATGGCCCATTTCATTGGCTGTGCTTCCCCTGAATCAATCAAGTAAATGAATCATCTGATATACTACATTACACTCTCTCCGTACCAAAAAGATGTTCTCACTTTCCATTTTTATTTGTCCCAAAAAGAAAGTCTCATAGTTAACATGAGTAGATTTCCAAAATTAAAGTGAAATGGATGTGGATGATGGGCTAAAAATAGTGGTCATATACATAATTCTTACGCTTGTTAGGGGGTAGCAATGGAAAGAAATATATATTACTACATTGTTTGAAAGTCAAATGGGAACATTTTTATGGGATGGAGGGTCTTAAGTAATTCACAGCCAGAGATTTCAACTTTAACCACTAAAGGGAATAAAGTGACAACAACTACACACACATAGTCCATGTGTGTGTGTGAGCGAGTGAAAGGGTACACAAGCATTTAAGTTAACTTACAGTGAAAAAGGTGTTTTGCAAGTGTATTGTTGGGCATGTATTCTGCTACAAGCAGTCTCTCTTCATTTTCATAGCAGCAACCAAGAAGATTCGCCAACCTAAGGTTACGAAGCTGGCCAACAGCTTTTGCTTCTTCCTGAAGTAGTCATAGGCCAAAGTTACAGTCAAGAAATTACAAGTAAATAGTGAATCCATGAAGCGAGCTAAAGGTGTCTTGCTTAAGTTGTCAAAATGAAGGTTTCAAAGTATAATCAGGGATAACTAGAAACATAAGGAAATCTCCCATAAAATCAAATGTCACAAGGGGAAAGATAGTTGACAGAGATATACTCTCTCCGTCCCATTTACCATTTTTGTTTATCCCAAAAAGATAGTCTTATTTCCGACACCGATAGATTAATATCATTGAACTTCCAAATTTTTCCACAAAGAAAGAAGAGGGAGAGGGGGGGTGAGATCCCAAGCACGAAGAGGGTGATAAAGGGAAGGATGAGAGGGGAGTAATGGATAATTAAATTAAACCTCATTAAGGGTAGCGATGTAAATGAAAATAGTTGGTTAAAATGTTAGAATAGTCAAATGGGACTATCATTATGAGGCGGAGAGAGTATAACCCAAGCTAGACACCTATTGACATCATTTCCCTCTGATCACAAGTTTGCAATCTTATTCAGTGAAATCCTACTTAAACATGGAGATACGTAAAGAAGCTATTAAAAATGAATGCAACAAAATACCAAATATAAGCAACGATTTTATGAGAACTTGCTTTGCAGTGAAAAGTGATTTTATGAGAATCTTTTTTCCTTAAATATAAGCAAAATGGGTTTCCATCATTCCCGATGGAGCCAAAGACTCACTATTTTTTTGTTTGAGAATATGATGGAGTAAAGCAAAATGGCTCACTAAACTGTCAGCGCTTCTTTGTTATGAATAAGCAGTCAGTCCATGCAATTTTCGACGCAATTTTCGTAATCGGTCATCGGGAAACAGCCTCTCCAAGCTTTAATACAGGGGCAAGGATGCGTACGTCTGACCCCCCCCCCTTACCCCACCGTAGGTGGGAGCCTTTGCGGCACTGGGGTAATGTTGTTGATGTTGTTGTTGTATAAGCAAAATGGAGGAATTTTCGACAAGATATAATTATTTTTAAGTTTCTTAACTAAACTCAGGTTAGAGGATACAACATATCAAGTGGTTGGATCATACAATTAAATCATACATTTACTAATGCTGAGAGGAAAAACGTATTTACCAAGAATTGCCGAGCATCAGGCCAAGCTGATCTATTAAAGCGCTTAACAGCTATTCTTGTTTGGTTTTCCAGCTTGCCTTTATAGACGACATTAGGAGCTTTCTCACCGTGCTCAGATACAATGTTCTCAACAGCAAAACCAGATGTGGCATTTTTGAGTTGCTCCAAGGTGAACTCTCTAAATGCAGGTAAGTTGCCATTGTCCTCACTGTCACCATTCCCTATAGCAAACAAAAATCACCAAATTTCAATAATATATACAAATTATTATTGCGAAATAGAGCATAAATAACATACTCCCTCCGTCCCAAAAAGAATGTCCAATTTTTTTCCAAACTTGCTCTTGATCAAGAGTAAATTTGAAAATTTTTGGACAATCATTTTTGGGACAGAGCTACTATCATGGGTAATAGATCCATTACCATTTTCTGGTGCTTCTAGAACCGATGTTTTATATGGTGAAACCAAACCACATGGGTTGAGCTTAGTGCACGCCGCACCCATATCAAAAATATCACGAAACACCTGCCTAATGACAAAAATCACCAAATCTGACATTGATTAGAAACTCAATCCGTTCCCATCAAAATCAATTTTTGTTCTATCTACTCGCCCTCAAAAGGGGGAAATTCCAATATCTGGCAACTAAATCTCAATTTTTTTCAGCAAATGTAAATGTCCATAATAATGAACCAACCAAATACATAAATCCAATCCCCAATGTCAAGCTTTAACAAAATCTGATCATTACAGTTTGATCTATAATTTTCTTATTAAGTAATCCATAAATTAACTACACTGCACACACACACACAAATTAAAACCTCCTGGTACTGGTAGATACTATTTCAGTTCTCAGGTATCATTTCACACAACACAACACACACACAAAGGCCCTAACATTATGATTCAGCTGACAACCCAGTAAAGTTCTTGAAAAGAAATTTCTGGGTTTAAGCAAAAAAAAAACAAATCAGATAAACAAAATCAATTCACCAGTATTTCCAGGGAGAGAGAGAGAGAGAGTCATATACCTTTGAGAACACCTCTCTCCTTCTGCAAGTCAACTACTAAAGTCCACCAATTTCCTTTAGCATTGAATCAACCATGAAAACACAAAATCCCAATCTGGGTATTTATCTCCTGAGTCAGAAAAGGTCAATGACACATTGTTAATGAAATCAACTCCATTTCATGTTCACACTATCCACAATTTTCACCTCAGAAAACACACACACACACACTGTGCGATCTTAGTAGTGAAATGTTTCTTGAAACGCTCGGAATATATTTCAAGAATTTGTGATTTTTAGATAGACTGGCAAAGACAAAGAAAATAAAAGAAAGAATTTTGATTTGGAGAAAACCCAAAGGAAGGAATCAGGAGCTGAATGAGATTGAAGTGTGGAAATAAAACCCAACAATCATGATGCATCAGATCTCTAAATATCTGTATATTTATATTTATATTTATATTATAAGTACTCAAACATTATTGACTTAGTTTTAATTTTTTTCATTTACAATTTTGACTCTGTTTCCATGTTTGGAGTAATAAATGAATTTAAATTATTTATTTATTTCTATTTTGAGTGTTAAATCTATTAATGTTTCAATCTGAAAATAAGTCTGGTATGTATTGACTTTGGTGTCATAGTATTAATTTCTCTTTTTCCCAAATATCTTCAAGTGGGGTTAAGTGAATGATCGACATAATAATTTCAAATGCTCCTTCCGTCTTAAAATAATATTTTTATTTTATTTTAATTAATTTAAATGAATGAATGTTGAGTAATAATTTTTTAAATTAATTAAATTATTTTTATGATAATTTATAGATTATTATTATTGATACTTCATAATAAATATTATCAATAATAATTTTAAAATACATATTAAGATAATTAATTTAATATAATATTATTTTAAAAAATCGTTCAATAAAGCAAAAAAATTTAAAACATGGATTTATTACAAAAAAACTCACTCAAAAATATGGTATTTACAAAAAAAAAAAAAAAAACATGTAAGATGAAAAATTACAAAAAACTACTTTTTTTCTTTTTTTACAAAAAACATTTTTTTTTGGTTTTTTTTATCAGTTTTGGTCAAACAACGGATAATTATCAGTTGTTCAAATAAGTGATAATTTCAGTTATCACTTGTTTACAACTGATAACTGAAATTATCAGTTGTTTAAAGAGTAATTTGTGCTTCAAACAACTGATAATTTCAGTTATCAGTTGTAAACAAGTGATAACTGAAATTATCAATTGTTTAACCAAAACTGATTTAAAAAATTAAAAAAAAAATTGTAATTTCAAACCTATGTGTTTTTTTTGTAATTTTCATCTTTCTAAAGTAGTTTTTTGTAAATGCCTCTTAAAACATCACTGCAGGAAGAAATAATTAAATCTAATCTGAAAGAATACATGAGATATTCCTTAAAATTTGCTAAGCAATTGTCTCAAAATAAATCGCTTCAAAAATAAACACTTCAAGTCAATTATAATTTATAATACTTATTTTAATACGAAAATAATCATAATCAGTTGGTCTTATGAAAAAAAAATTAAGTAATAGGAAAAATGAATTTCTCAATAAGTGTTGGTGATAGTATTGTATGGTATCAGCGATAATGTTACAAAGTATTTCAAACTGACACTTCACAATACTATCATTAGCACTTTGAAAAATGCATTTTGAAGAGTGTAGTGTGAATGCTTAATAGTATCAATGTATTTGTTAAAAAGTATCAGTGTATACTTTAAAAAGTGTCAATGTGAATGATTAATAGTGTGAGTATGGTAGCGCTAGTATTAAAGAACGTCAGTGCTAGTGTTAGAAAAGTGTTTGCGCTAATGTTGAAAAGTGTCAGCATATTTTAATAAGCTTCATTTTTTTACAAAAATATCATCGCGTATTTTAAAAGAGTACCCCTGGTTAAGCTCAATTGAGAGTCATAAGCTCAATAGAGAGTCAGTGCTAGTATTAAAAAGTATCTTAAAGTGTCGGTGCTAATATTGAAAAATGTCAGCGCGTTTTAGCGCGTTTTAATAAATTTTGATTATATACAAAAATATCACTCCGCATTTTCAAAACATGTTTATTCAAAAATCTTAGTAAAAACGGGTTTGTTAGACAAGATTTTGGGAATCATAATAGCATTTTTGCATTTCATGCTATTTACACTATCATTTTATAAAATGCATTAAACACATTATATAAAACAAAACAAATGGTGTGTGGCACAATGTTTGTGTGTTATATACTTATAAAAGTGAGGGCAAAATGGGAAAGGAACAACTTAGTGAGGGTAAAATGGAAAAAAAAAACTTTTGACACTATTCATACAACTATTCATGCGGATCTCTTTTTACAAAAATTCAAATTTTAGGAGGGAAAAGTTATTTTGAAAATTAAGGGTAAAACTGGAAATAAAGAATCTTGACAGAATTTAAGGGGCAAAATGGGAAAAATTAAATTGAAACTGTTCATAGAACTGTTCACCGTTGCCATTGATACTATAGATATCTAGAATTGATATAACATTGAACTTTTGAAACATTAACATTTTTTGTTGACCACACCACGTTACATATATCACCTCATTGTCTAATATTTTCAAAGTAATTATATAATTTGTATTTGCATAGCTACTCTTTTCAAGTAGGAATGAAATTAGAGAATTTAGCCATATCCGTTATTTAATGAACTTATAGGTTTGGAGTTTGCAATAAATTTGGATGTTTGGGGTAGTATAAGCATTGAAGAGAGAGAGAGAGAGAGAGAGAGAGAGAGAGAGAGCGAGAAAAGGGGGAAAGGGTTGAAAGCATAATAATAAAAAGGTTGAGGCAAATGGGAGAGCATGAGAGAGAAAGAGACATCCCATCATTTCACATTCTTTTTTTGAAAGACCTATTTTTTATTTTTATTTTTTGTTAATTGTGTTTGAATGACCCCAAAGTATGGAAAAAGCTAAGCATAGAAAAAAAGTCATTGATTGTTTGGTAGAAAGGATAGGAAAAAAAGGAATTGACTTCTTGTATGGACTTTGTTGATTTCAAGACTAAACATCACAACAAAGGATAAATCATTTAGTCTTGTACTAATAATCTTTATTGGATGTTGAAAATAACAGACTTTAGATTGAAAAGGAATCAATTGACATCTTTATGCAACCAAGGTAATAATTTACTTCTTTCTAAACATGCTCAGCTAACACATACAAAAAAAAATGATACTGTATTTTAGTGAAGACAGAGAGCCAACGATCGATCCAAATGATGGTATATAACTCAAGGGAGAGAAATGATTGGAAGTATAAGATTAGAATCTCCGGATTTCTTTAGGAGGCCTGAAGTTGAGGGGATGAGTTTCAGGTGTGGCGTTTTCGTCTTCTTTCCACATTTTTATAGTCTTGTCCGCTTCGCAACTAATAAGTCTTGTACCCGTTACATCATAGGAGAGGGCATATATCCCAGCTTCACTTTCCAGTGAGCCTGACGCAAAGTAAAACATCGAGTTCAGTCTCCTCCACCAACACCACAACAAGAGCACACACACACACCACATATTTGTATACTTATATGTGTTTGTATGCGTATGCATACACACATACATATATACAGACATATAGGAAAGGTAAACCAAAGAGTCCAAGCATCACAGTGTTTTATACTTGGGAACACGTGCGGCTTCCATGCCACCTCAAATTGCAAAAAGAGGTCATTGCATGGGAATTAAGGAGAAATATAATATTAAGGTGTTGTATCATGTATGCATAGTGGAGTAGGGAATATTGGTGGGGTAGGGAATAGTAGGTAAATTAGATGATGTGAATATGACAAGTGGGTCCCATTGATTAAGAAAATATCATAAACTTTCTATTTTTGGTTTTGCAATTTCTAATGGGGCACCAAATGAAGTAAGTTTTGCAATTTGAGGTGAGACGGAAGGAGTATACATATACCCATACGTATGCATATTGCAAATATGTATGCATATATGTATTTGTATGCATATACATACTCATATGCATATACAGAGAACTGAATAATGAAGTGTACGTTACAGAAGATAATGTACCAGGTTGAACGATAGTCTGAGATTGCTGGAAACTATGGCCACTCTTCCAATCCCAAAACCACATACTTCCATTGTCACCTTCAATCATGAAAACAAAAGACGAAATTACATCAATGCAAATTCTTGGTTTTGAACCAAGGAACTAATGGAAAAAGAAATATCTTAAGAATTTGACCTACAAAATAATTTAACAACCGAGAAATCTTACCTCCAGTAGCCATGACACCATCTTCATTGACTGCCATGGCATTGATGATGGTTTTCTGTTGAGAGCTGCAGGCAGAGCCACAAATATTGTTAAGTTAATTTCTTATTCTTAACAAACAAAAACGACAGCAAAAAACAGATTTCCTTCTAACTTCACGCATTATATAAAAACTAAATAATACACAAATCACGGATTTCCTGGAAATACAGAGATTGTCAGAGACGTGCGTGAAGTGACATGTTATAAAACTTACAGCATATTGTGCAGAAATTCTCCTCTTGGAAGGCTAAATTTTTTGGTGTTGTCTGCTGATGCAGATGCAAAACTATTCCTGTAATTAAAAGCAAATAAATTGGTTTAAAACATGATTTCAAGAATAAATCACTATTCCATGTTACAAAAGGAATTGAAGACCAGAACAGTTGCATACTCCTTGGGATGCAAGGCCATGGCACGCACAGATTTCTTATGATGTGTCAATGTTGACATTGTTTTCCCTGTGCAAAACAAGAGCTTTAACTTTAATGAAGGGACAAATTTAAAAAAAAAAAAAAACTCACTCCGTCCTAAAATGAATGTCCAAATTAATTCAAATTTGTTCTTGATCAAGAATGCATTTGAAAAAAAATTGGACATTCATTTTAGGATGGAGGGAGTACATAATAACATAATCTAGGATATTTTAGGAAACTTTACCATGTCTAAGATCCCAGAACTTTATGGTTGTATCATGTGAGCCAGTTACAACTTGTGGATCCTGGAAGCGAATGGTGCAAACAAAATTTTGTCAACGATGGAAGATTTATTAAAGATATTCCAATATAGCATGATATAATTAAGCAGTAGCAATATTATAAGGGACTTCTTACCGTAGGCCGAGTGAAAACTGAACAAACTGTATTATCATGCCCAGAAAGAGCGTGAATTTGAGACTTGGTACGGATATCCCAAACCTGTAAAAAAATGAATAAAATGTAAGAATTAATCCGAAAACAATAAATACACTTAATAAGTAGTTTAAGATTAAAAAAAACTGCACTTTATAGCTTGTATTTAAGTCAACCTCATACCCGGCAGACAGAGTCACGACCCCCGGTGAGCAGAATGTCCAGAGTTGGATGAAGAGACAAGCAGTAAACACCACTTAAATGACCATGATAAGACCGGATAACCTTCGGAAGAAAGAAAATTTAGCATATAAGAAAAAACTAGAATTGAAATTTAAAAAAAAAAAAAAAAAAAAAAGTTAAGTTAAGTTATCAACCTTGTTTTGTTCTAGATCCCAGCATTTAACTAGCTTGTCATCGCCAGCAGAAAACATATATGTGTGCCTACTGCTAACGGCAAGGCCTGCAATAGATACCAAAACGAATCATAACTTTTAAACGTATGCAAATGATTACTAGTAAAGCAAACATTGCTAGCCAATAGGAACAAAGATACCAGCAGCAACAAAGAACCTACCTCGCACTTGTTCGATGTGCCCTGTGAGCGTCAGCTTCAATCTCCCAGATCCAACATCCCAAATCTTGCCAATATGGGGGAGAAATATTTAGTAAGACATTGAAGAAAGTCTGGATATGACAAACAGACAAACATGCATTCATGAATGGTTTTGCACACTATTATGGCCATACAACTAATATGATTGCTGAAGCTCGAGCTGCCTTTGATGGCCTCCAATTTGCTTGGGAATTTGAGATCCAAAAAGTTTGGCTAGAAGTTGATTCGGAAGTGCTATCCAAAGTCCTTAATGGAATTTATCGGGTGCCTTGGTCTGCTTGGTTCTTGATCTCAATGATCAAAACCTAATGGAATCTATGGATGTTAATTGTAACTCATATTTATAGAGAGGGTAATAAAATTGCTGATGCCCTAGCAAATGTGGCGGCAGATGCTCGATCCAATTCAGAATATTTCTCCACGTCAGAATTGCCTAAGGATTGCCAGAGTTGCTTCATGCTTGACAAAGCAAGGGTGCCAAATGTTAGATTATAAGTAGAGCTGTAAAACGAGTCGAATCGAGTCGAGTATAGCCGGATTCGAGTCGAGCCCTTTAAAATTTTAAACGAGTCGGGTTTAAGTCGAGTCGGGCCGAGTACCAAAAAGCTGGGCCGAACTCGACCCGGATGAAACTCGCGGGTCTCCTCGGGTAAGGCCGGGTTTGCGTTAGAACTTAGAAGGAAATTTTGAAATTGTGGTCATTTGCTTTTTTTGGCCCACTACCCATTAAATAAATGAACCAAGAAACCCTAGTCTTCATCAAAACCCATTACCTAAACTGCTATGTTCTTCTCTTTTCTTCTCTTTCACAAACGCCGCTCTCTCCATTCGAAAGAATCGAAACCTAAGGCAGCCATGTTCTTCTCTTTTCTTCTCTTCTCATTTCTTCTCTTCATCTTTCATGGCTTCCCCCACCCTCACTGGCTCCCCCACCCGAAATCAATTTCATATGCCGCAATCCTACCCCAATTCGTGAACTTCAAACCAACCACTCCCTTGCCTATTTCCCCAGACATTTCATTGAAAAAATCCAAGTACTTTTCGCTTTCTCTTATATTATCAACCACGAATCGGGCTACCCGCGAGCCTTCGAGTCGAGTTTAGATGAAACTCGGCTCGACTCGGTTGGAAAATCGGGTCTTCATTTACTGTCGAGTTCGACTCGGTTTTGAGTCACGATCCGAGTCGGGTTGCAGTTTGGCGAGTCGAGTCCGAGTTGACTCGCGAGTAACTCGCCCGAGATTACACCCCTAATTATAAGCTTGCTCAGTTCCTGACTCTCGTTTTAGATTGATGCTGATGGAGGATCAATTTTTTGTTTCTATAGACTTCCCTACCACTTTGTATTGGCTCGTCCCTTGTGGATATGATGCCCTCCCCCTTTTGTTTAGTTTTAGCATTTTCCATGTGTAGGATATACGTGTTCTGGGCACGTGCCTCACACATGTTGCCCCTCTTCCCGCGGACAGGTTTCTGTCCCGCAAATATATTTCCCGCAGACGGCAGATCGTCTCCCGCAGACGCATCTTCGTCCCGCGGATCGACTCCCGCAAGACAGCGGATCGACTCCCGCAGACAAGCAGATCGTCTCCCGCAGACGCGTCTTCGTCCCGCGGATCTATTCCCGCAGATAGCAGATCGTCTCCCGCAGACGCGTCTTCGTCCCGCGGATTGACTCCCGCAAGACAGCGGATCGACTCCCGCAGACAAGCAGATCGTCTCCCGCAGACGCGTATTCGTCCCGCGGATCGACTCCTGCAAGACAGCGGATCGACTCCCGCAGACAAGCAGATCGTCTCCCGCAGATACGTCTTTCTCTCCCGCAATGTGCGGGTTGTTATCCTCTAAGTACTTCCCGCGATTAGACAAGGTCGGGGGAAGTCTTTTCCTCTTATCGGGATCACCGAGAAACAGTGGATTGGAGGCTAGAATAGGAAGTTCGCCACGTGGTCTAATTATTGGGTTACACGGCCTAGTTGGGTTTATAAGGGAGAATTGCGGAACTGATTAGCCACTACGGACCATGTGCCATGCACATGGGCTTGCTTGCCTATAAATACCTCACTTTGGTATTCATTTGCACCAAGAAAGAGAGGCCATTCTCTACAATATTTCTCTCTCCCAGACTAACAAGTTCCGCAATACTTGTCTCTCCCAAAAACCCTCCTAGTTCCTATTTTCGTTCCTCTTTTTCATTATTCTTCGGTGATTCGTGTAATGCCTCTTACCCACGAAAACTCTCATTCAATACCTTAAAACCCTAATACAACCCCGTAGGATTACTCTCCTACATTTTGGTGACCACAGTGGGAGGTATTCACGACAACCATCAAAAAACTCAAATTCAAACACATCGCTAGAGCTGAACCACAAAACTTCTTTTCCAGCTACAGCTGAACGACAAAAACCAAAAAAAAATAGAGAGAAGAAACATCGGGAAACATCAAAAGATCACCATACCTAGATGCGCCTCTCCAACACGAATCTGAAGGTGAAAAAATTGCGGCAAACGGAGCACATATACGCAGCTAAACCTTTCGTCCAGTTCGCACAGTCGGCCGGATTCCGGCCACTTCCGGTTGCCCTTCACCCTCCGACAACAATGAATATAGAGCATGGTTCCCTAAATGAACACCAGATCTGAACTCCCTTCGACAAGACGAAGCCGTTGCCACCAAAATCAACCTCATCAGAACTCAGACACGCCGCCAATCATTACCGTCAAGTCCGGCGACCTTCTTCATTCGCCGGCAAACTTCGGCGATCAAAATGGACAGAGAATATCACAGATTGATGCGCCTCAACCAGACGAATTCGTTGCCCTAAAATTCGCCATCAACGGAGATGATTTGCACCAACTAGGGTTCCGGCATCTATATGGTTTTTCCGGCGCCGTTTTTCCGGGATCGATTGTCGTCGGCGAATCTCCGCTGACTTTGAGCGTTGTCTTCCCCCCGCTGGGTTTTCATCACACGCGTCTCACGCGTTTGGAAAACTATCTTCATTTTGGGAACAGATCCGACACGCCTTATGTCAATAAAGCTCAGATCCTGTTAGCTTCCGTTAATATTCTGTTCTCTCTAAGGCTGCTAATTATCACCCAGGTGCACTCCTTCCACTTATACCCTTAATTAAATCTTTTTCATGAAATTAATTTTTGATTGATACAAATGCATGCTTAGCAAATATGCTCTAAAAAAAAATCCCATCCAGGCGCATTCCTTCCAATTATACCCTTCATTAAATCTTTTTCACCCATTACATGTCTACTCGTGTCACTTGTAATGATCAAGAGCGAACGAGTGAAGCACATATTGTTTCAATTTGATCAAGTATACAAATGAAAATATACTCTCAAAATATAAATATATATAGTAATAATATATATTTACTTTATCTTAAAATCAAAAGTGATTTTTTATCACAAATTGGATGGTCATGCCTATCTATACAACTTATATGCTTATATATGACATATTAACTTGCTTCTTGCATTTTCTTTCATATAGCATGAAACCATTTATCGTTAAGATATATACATCATATCATAAACATGCTCCGTGCCAAAACTTCAATTGTGACTTGATTTATTTGCCTGATTTTAGAAATCATTAAATTAGCAAATCGTGTGTCGCTATTATATGCACAGTAATAATAATAAAAAATTACTGATGAATAATACTCCCCATCCTCGAGACGAGCATCGAGAATATGGAGTGGGGGGCAATAGGAATAAGTGCTTAACACTCTTTGCTAATATGACATTTCTCAAATTATGTTTTCGACCTATTTAATTGGAAGTCATGCTACAATATTATTATTGCATGATAAAAAATACAATAGTACAAATCATAGTGCAAATATCGCATGCTCACTCTGTTGCTTACTTTGTATATTAGTAAAACTAGGAAAGATCCATCACACACGCAGTCAAATTATGGCCGATGCAAGCCTAGCCTAGTTGACTATGACCTCTTTCCTTATAAAATGTGATATTTAACTAAACTAAATGCCATATGTTAAGTATACCTACTTGTTCTTTTAAGGCATGCTATGGCAATCTATTTGAACATGCCATGATTCTTTTCATTCTACTACCGCTAATTGATTATTTGCGGGAGTAACTTCTTCCTCATCATTTTCAGAAGGGAGATTACTACTTGAGCTGGCAGTATGTTCACCGTCTTCCGTAACATACTCACCTTCCGCTCGGTTGCCGCGATCATCCATATCTACAACCCCAGAATTAATGTCCTCGTCACAAGAAGTTTCTTCCACCACTTCCACTGACGCATAACCAAGCCTGCCTGACCTCCTGATGAGCATTCCACAATCTTATCAACACCTGCAAGATTGGCACGATCTTCCATATCCGCAATCTCTGCATTAATTTTGGACAGCTTAAGTCCTTCATTAAAACCTGTGGTATGATTACCAGCACTGGTATCATGCTCAACACCTGCAAGATTGGCGCGATATTCCATATCCGCAATCTCTGCATTAATTTTGGACAGCTTAAGTCCTTCATTAAAACCTGTGGTATGATTACCAGCACTGGTATCATGCTCAACACCTGCAAGATTGGCGCGATCTTCCATATCCGCAATCTCTGCATTACTTTTGGACAGCCTATGTCCTTCATCATCAAAGCCTGCGGTATGATCACCAGCACTGGTATCATGCTCAGCACCCACAAGATTGTCACGATCTTGCATATCCGCAATCTCTGCGCTAGTTTTGGACATCATAAATCCTTCATTAAAGCCTGCGGTATGATCACCAGCTCTGGTATCATGCTCAACATCTTCAAGATTGTCGCGATCATGCATATCCGCAATCTCTGCACTATTTTTTGATAGCAAAAATCCTTCATCAAAACCTGCGGTATGATCACCAGCACTGGTATCATGCTCAGCACCCACAAGATTGTCGCGATCTTGCATATCCGCAATCTCTGCATTACTTTTGGACAGCCTATGTCCTTCATCATCAAAGCCTGCGGTATGATCACCAACATCACTATCATGCTCAACATTTGCAAGATTGGCGCGATCTTTCATATCCGCAATCTCTGCGTTACTTTTGGACATCATAAGTCCATTGAAATATGTGGTAGCATCCGCAATCTTGTATATTCGCAATCTTGTATATTCGCAATCTCTACGTTACTTTTGGACATCATAAGTCTTTCATTAAAGCATGCGGTATGCTCACCAGCACGGTATCATGCATATTCGCAATCTCTGCACTTTTCTTGAACAAAAAGTTCACTTGAGTTTGCGGTATGTTTGCTGACTTCAGTAACATGCTCAGCTCCCGCACGGTTGTCGCGATCATCCATATCCGCAATCGCTGCACTCTTTATGGACAGCATAAGTCCATCACTTGAATTTGCAGTATATTCGCCGACTTCAGTAACATTCTCAGCTCCCGCACGGTTGCCGTGATCATCTATATCCGCAATCGCTGCACTCTTTATTTATGGACAACATAAGCCCATCATTTGAGTTTGCGGTATGCTTGTTGGCTTCAGAAATATGCCCAACCTCCGCAATAGAGCCTTAATCAACCCGATACGCACTCAACGTATTATTTGTGGATAGAATTAATCCACCACCTTAGTTAGCGGCAGCATACCCAACTTTTGTAAAAATGCCTTGATCAGCTCGATCCGCATTCAACCCACTATTTGTGGACAAAATTAATAATGGGACTTGCGCAACATGTCTAGTTCATGCCCACGATTTGAATTTGCGGCATATCCTTCATCGTGAGTGGCATGTCCAGTTCCTTTCCGCAATATGAACTTGCAGCATGGTCTCCGGCCCAATCCTTTTCTGATTTCCCGCAGAGGGACTATCTTATCTCCCGCATAGGGATTATCCTAACTCCCGCAGAGAGATTATCATATCTTTGGCAGAGAGACTATTTTATCTCCCGCAGAGGGGACCACTTTATCTCCCGCTGGGGGACTACCATATCTTCTACAGAGGGACTATCTTATATCCTGCAAAAGGAACTATCTAATGTAAAGGGACTATTTCCCGCGAAGGGGCTACTTTCCTTAGAGGTAACATTTCCCGCTAAATCTTATCAATGTGCGAAACATTTCTCCACTCATTATCATTTGCGGACCCATTTATGTGGATAACATCCTCCGCGACACGCTTGTTCTGTACCACAAAATGCACATCATATGCTGAACCGCCTACTTATACTCCCGCAACATCTAGGGGAAGCAGTTCCACAATTTTTATAATAAATGATGGCTTTATCTACTCATTCTGCATTCTCATCCCACACCTCCACTCTACTTATACTCCCGCAAAATCGATATGAAGCATCAAAACTTCAATAATAGTGGGGGACTATTATGAGATGATTTTATTTACTCATTTGTATATCCATCATTTACCTCTGCCTTGCATTTACTTCTCACAAAATCGATAATAAGCGAATTCGCAATTTCAGATCTAATAGGGTACCAATACGGGAGAACTTCATTTGCTCATCTCACATGTTCACCCCGCATTTATATTATGACCAACAAGGCCCATACTCATGGGTTCTTTCCACAAATACATGCTCTATGCCCCAACTATAATTTAGTGTCGGGACCTTTCAATCCCCACTAGCTTTCAATTCAACCTTTTTTGCTCCCAATAAAGTCTACATTTGGGTCTAAAGGTCGAAGTCTCACTTTTATCAAAATCTTGAGACTAAGTTCTATCTTCCGCAATGTTGCTTCCGCATAAATTTATAAGTTCTGAAACATTGCTTCCCACTAAAATTAATGGGTTCCGCACTATTGCTTCCTGCAAAAAAATTAATAGGCTTTGCACCGTTGCTCCCCTCGAAATTAATGGGAAACAACTCCACAATTTCATTAGCCTTTATGATTCGGGCTCTATGTCACACTTTATCTAAGCATCAAGACTTTTTAGCCCACGCTAACATATATTACTTGGACTTTACACCTTGGCTTTATCTTAATCCCGCGGCTGTTTAGTTTACACTAACCTTCGTGACTTGGTCTCCACGCCCCAACTCTAATTTAGTATCGCGACATCATGGTCCACACTACCTATATTTCTTGAGCTTTGTGAAAACAAGAAAATCCGCGCTAATTATATTTATTGGACTACATGCTTCAACTCAAAGTTTATGCATGACAACAATCCGTGCCAACTTTAACATGCACAAGACTTTTTGAATAAATTTCATGTAGCAATAATCAGTCCTTCATATAATATCTCCAAATGAATTTCTCTGATTAGTTCGTGGGGAGAAATAATCAATCCCGTACTATTATGAAATGCAGAGTTATATCCCCTAAATACTAACACATCGGCTTACCTTATCATATAAGCATGCATTATTAACTCTTGCAAAAATTTACTCTGCACTATTACTACTTCTTACTGCGGAGTTTCATCCCGCAACATTCCATACCCCTCAACTTCTGTCCATACTTGTCATATCGTCCAGCACTATTACTTTCTCACTAGATTCTCATCCCGCATTACTGCTTTACACAAAGCCCCATCATGTTTAGATTCATTATACAAGTAATTTGAATCATATATGTAGCATAGATTACATATTAAATCTTGTGATCACAAAACTCTCACAAAACTTACACTTTCACCTTCATGTTACGTGCCCGTGAAACTTCCCAATGAAGTCTCCCATGTAGGGGAACTAATATGAGATATATGGTTCCCGCATGCACTCTACGTGCATCTCATTAATGTTTTAGTTAGAACAATATCAATTCAAAGAGGAACAATATATCTTCCCCACCCTTGACATCCTACCCATGTAAACTCGACATACGAAACCTTACTCAATTTACTAAATGCAAACACGTTCATTTGCTCAGGAATCTTTCTCTCTACGTGCATCTCATTAATGTTTTAGTTAGAACAATATCAATTCGAAAAATCCCTGCGCTGGGGGACTAATGTAAGAGGATTTTATCCACCCACTTGGCATGTGATTCACACTTTATAACATATTATGATAAATTTTATTATTTAGTCACGTCATTTATATTTGACATATACCAATCAAATAAGCATAAGAGCAATATATTATGCGGATGTTGGTAACTCATTTGCCACATCGCTATTTTCATCTAGCACCCCTATGCATGTTCCACAAAAAACATATCTTGCTTATGTACTATGCGTCGTGCACCTTGCGCACTTCTTCCCACGTTTGATTCACACGCATCAATGCTTTTCTAAGTAGAATTATAGATTGAATTGTCCAAGGCAAAGACTTATCCCGCATATGTCTTTCCACACACATTTCTCCCGTTAGCGTGCTTCTTCCTTTTCAAATTATTCACTCTCGCAAGCTATATTGATGGGTGAGTTAGTGAAATCATCCCTTCAAAACCTTCAAAGTTTTCAATCATAGAAGTCTATCATAAGTCACATAAAGTTTGGTCTCCTTGACTATAACTCTCATCAGCGCACTAGTTGTCTTACCGCGAATAATCTGCGGGCTAACTCACGAATGTCCTTCATCAATAGCATATCTCCATTATAAAAGAAAAACAGTCATCCTAACCTACATATTTATACTATTTGTAGCTTGAAATATGTGCAACCACCGGTTAAAAGAACTAATGCTTTGATGTCTTGTCTCTTCACACACTTCACACGTCGAAGCAAAATATATTAAATTATCGTTTGCGCGAGAAACTCTCAAGAGAAATTTCCCGCGCAGGGGGACTAATGTAGGATATACGTGTTCTGCGCACGTGCCTCACACATGTTGCCCCTCTTCCCGCGGACAGGTTTCTGTCCCGCAAATATATTTCCCGCAGACAGCAGATCGTCTCCCGCAGACGCGTCTTCGTCCCGCGGATCGACTCCCGCAAGACAGCGGATCGACTCCCGCAGACAAGCAGATCGTCTCCCGCAGACGCGTCTTCGTCCCGCGGATCTATTCCCGCAGATAGCAGATCGTCTCCCGCAGACGCGTCTTCGTCCCGCGGATTGACTCCCGCAAGACAGCGGATCGACTCCCACAGACAAGCAGATCGTCTCCCGCAGACGCGTATTCGTCCCGCGGATCGACTCCCGCAAGACAGCGGATCGACTCCCGCAGACAAGCAGATCGTCTCCCGCAGATACGTCTTTCTCTCCCGCAATGTGCGGGTTGTTATCCTCTAAGTACTTCCCGCGATTAGACAAGGTCGGGGGAAGTCTTCTCCTCTTATCGGGATCACCGAGGAACAGTGGATTGGAGGCTAGAATAGGAAGTTCGCCACGTGGTCCAATTATTGGGTTACACGTGGCCTAGTTGGGTTTATAAGGGAGAATTGCGAAACTGATCAGCCACTACGTACCATGTGCCATGCACATGGGCTTGCTTCCCTATAAATACCTCACTTTGGTATTCATTTGCACCAAGAAAGAGAGGTCATTCTCTACAATATTTCTCTCTCTAGAGACAGACTAACAAGTTCCGCAATACTTGTCTCTCCCAAAAACCCTCCTAGTTCCTATTTTCGTTCCTCCTTTTCATTATTCTTCGGTGATTCGTGTGACGCCTCTTACCCACGAAAACTCTCATTCAATACCTTAAAACCCTAATACAACCCCGTAGGATTACTCTCCTACACCATGTATTTCCTTTTTATGGTGGTTGAGGTGGTCATGTCCCCCACCAAGTTTGTAATATTTTATTTTGTTATATATAAAATCTAGGGAGGTACCGTCCTCCTTTCGCCAAAAAAAAAAATGGCTTCTATGGCATTGTAGGAATTTTCAATCAGAGTGTTCTCATGTTGTATCCCTCTGTCCCGAAATGATCTTCCCACTTTTTTTGTCGTTAACACGAAGAAGGTACTTTGAGCAATAATTTTAAGTTGATTTAATTATCCTAATGAAAATTTAAAATTTGTTATCGATACAACATTATAAATACTATCAATAACAATATTTAGATGTTCATTCAGATAGTTAAATCAACTTAAAATTATTGTTCAAAGTACCTTCGTGTTAACCACAAAAAAGTAGGAAGATCATTTCGGGAGGGAGGGAGTATATATTTTCCATAAGCTGTTTTCTGATGTCTGCAGTAACTAGTTAAAAAAAAGAATATGAGGTCATAAAATTATTGCTTCCTGTCGATATATTATTTTCTTTCCCCTATGCTGTCAACTTTTTTACTAGACCCTTCAAAGCATGTAAACCAACTCCCCTCCATCCTGGGACCCTCCATGGAGAAAATAGAACAATTTCTTTAAGATAGCTACACCGACCAAGCACTTTTGGATATCCAAATATTATTGCGAATGAATTAATTAAGATTTTCTTAAGCTAGGAACTTAATATCTCTGCACACTTTCTTTTTTCCTCCCATGCATCTTAAAAGATCTCCATCAGAGTATTAAGCTTTGAGTTGCAGCAAATAAATACATGCTACATGCAGGGTATATCTGTTATTCATCCGTTTAAGGCCTGGAGACAAAAGTCCTAGAACTAAAACACCTTTTAAGACTCCCATAAATTTGTTTTTCTCTACCCCTCTGAAATGGGTTTTTCTCCATATTCCTGGTTACTTCAACAGTGGGAAGTTATTCAAGTTCATCCGCTGAGAGCCTGAGACCAAACCCTTAAAACCTGAGTTCAGCTGATCTGATGCTGCGTAGTATTGAAGTATCCAGTGGATCTCGTGCATTAGTGACGAAGGACAATTGTGATGTAAAAACAATTTACAGAAGAGTGAAATTAATTTAACATATAAAAAAAAATAGTACAGGGAGCAAAAAAAAATGAACTACTTGCATCATGAACATTGAGTATAAAATTATTACCTTGATTGTGCGATCTGCAGACCCTGTACAGAACCAATTGTTGCTTGGATCGAATGCAATCGATCTCACCCATCCCAAATGGCCACTGATCACCTAAACAAGTTCATATTTGGGATGTAAAATAAATCGGGACAAGAAGGGGGAGGGCTCAATGCAGAAACTCATTTAAGTAAAATTTAATTGAACCAAGTATAAATGAAAACGGAGATTTAACTGGTATCAGTGCGATACAAGAGAATACATAACTATCAAGATTAAAATGATCCTTCCACTCAGAAATTTTGCAATCTACTTTGCACATGTTAAAAGTAAAATGGGAGAAAAATAATAAATCCAGAAAAAATCTTCCTTTATAATACACACATTCATATAAATGTTGTAGGCATGACTCTTGCTACTAAGTGTATCGTATACAACATGATGTATATTATATATCCAAGCAGCTCAAAATTGACACAATCGCAGGGTTGATACTGAAGTTTTTGTATGCTTGATGGAGCAAAGATACATGAAAGCCATAATCATATCCTGCAGAGAAGCTATTTCTACACATGGATATGCAATTACTGTACAACTTCAGGCTCCATTTAATATTCAAAAGTAATAGTACAGATCCACACTGACTTACTAAGCATATATTCCATCAATGAAACAAACAATTAAACATAATACTCCCCCTCCGTCCCTAAATGAATGTCCAACTTTCATTTCAAGGGACACTCTGAAAATGTGTGTTTTTATGCATTTTAATGACAAAGATGCATAATTATTCTTGTTATCCACTTTCTAAACATTTAGTTTTATGATAATAAAATGAATATCAAAAAAATGGTATAAAAGCGTTTAGGGACGAAGTTTATTACAAAAAAGACATTCATTTTGGGACAAAATTTTCTTGAATTTGGACATCCATTTAGGGACAGAGGTCGTAGAAAAATGTAGATTGTTAGAGAGCATTTAAGAATGAAGCACTAAATATGTATGGGAAGCATATTATAATCCTACTACATAATAGACTCTGCAGATAAAAGAGGCTTCATACCCTGTAGTTTTTCCATGGAGCATGCCACACAGGACGTGGCCACCTACTTGGTATTCTCTCCATAAGGGCTGAAGTTGAGAGATTCCTGAAGATAAGGAAGCAGATTGTGTTAAGACAGAAACAATCACATTTAACATGGATGGTGAATTGCATCAATCTCAGATATGTAGCATCAATTAACCGACTTTATCAGGCCAAATTACAAATGCTCCTCTGAAATCAAGACTAAAAAAAACTTGCTCACTCAAAACTGAGGAATGGTCATTTTTATTTTTCTAGGACATTAAAGACATAGAAGTAGTACTTAAATCACTAATTATTGAGGTGTTGCAATAAGTAAAACGAAACCATGAGGAAAACTAAACCAAGTACATACAAAATGTGCAGAGAAGGGAAGTTTTAAGAACCTTTCAGATGAACCATGAGCAGGAATAATTGCACTGCTACTGCCAGCTGAACTAGGATCGACTCTGAAAAAAAAAATTGAAAAAAAATAAAGGCACAGTTACAAAATTGTGAGTTTGAGGTAAGCAGAAATGGAATGTAGGCATAAAATCAAGATGGAAATAATATGGTCCATGTACCATCTGTCCTTGAGCAGTCATGAGACATGAACAAGTTGACATTCTTAAAGGTCATTATACAGTTAACAAGAGTAATGGTTTAGAAAGAAATGCTTACTGGCCCTTTGATTGAATGGAAGGGACAACAACAAAATCACTTTGAGAACCAGTCTTGTGAAGATCTCTCGAATTTTCGGGACCTGCACATCAAATACAAATTTGAATCAAAAGAGTCTTGTTGCTCTATGCTCACAAAGTCAAACGTAGAACTAATATTTTCTTTTCAATTTTTTATTCATACATTACTTCTTTAGTATCCTGCTTAGTCTCCTATCTAGTGAGGGGTGATACTTTCTGATTGATTGAATGTGCTATAGCCATAACATATACTCTCTCAGTTCCATCTTAATCTACAAAATTTCCATTTTGGGTGTCCAACTCGAAGTTATTAAATCCCAAAATGGAAACATTTCAATACTTATTAAATAATGGGGACCCACTTATCATACTCACAACAAATATCCACTTACTAAACCCTAACCCATTCTCTCTCATATCCCACTATTTATTCTCACAACACTTTAATATTATACATTAAACCTTAATTCGGTGTACTACCTTGAATTTGTAAATTAAGCCGGGACAGAGGGAGTACATTATACTAACTGCACCTTAAAGTTAAGTTGGGGTAAAAACTGTTGAGACACCTTTCCTCAGATTTTTACCCCCCCCCCCACACCACCACCATCACCAATTCACAGGACTAATCACAATCAAGATTTCAAGATATCATCTCATACAACATACGGAGTATATAAGAATTGGAGAATTTGGAGTATAACTCCACCAAATTCTTTTTTATCCACAAAAAAATACTTTGTCCATGACCTAAATTACCACATTAGAAGAGTGAAGTGGTCAACGGAACAGCTCCTGGATAGATAGCATCTATCATCTACGCCTATGGATATCTCCTAATGACAAGGCCGCCGAAAATAATGTAAAATTTTAAGACCCTCCTAAACTAACTCCCAACCGCCCAGACTACAAGTACTAGTTACAAGCCAGTAGCCACCTTATATTTTCTCTTCTGCTTCCCAGTTCACTGTTAGAGCTGCCTTCATCCACAGTACAAAGAGACAGACTTAACCATGAAGAACATGCTTAGGTGCAACTCTCATGCTCATCTACAAAACTGGAAAACTAGATACTAAATAGACAATGCATCTTGTAAACAAGAACAACAAACTTAATCAGTACCTGGAAGCGCAAGGACATTCGAAGGGGTAGAAGTTAGTGCAGCTTGCTCTGCCGCTTTAGACTGAGTAGGAGGCTTTGTTGTGCTCTTAATTCCACCATACTCCAAACTTAACTTCATTACAAAAAAGGGGAACAAAAAGAAGAATCCTTTAGCAACACAGTTGAGATATACGCACCATTAATCACCAAGTAATCATTATAAATGTACAATTAAGAAAATTAGGGGTCCAAATTGTCAAACACACACACACATATATATAACTTTTTGATAACTAATGAGACCCTTCTCAAGAAACATGTCTATCATGGCCCCCACTCATTTAGTAACCCATGAATACCTTCTTAGAAATAATGCCTACATTGCCAAACACACACACAAGACTCTTATTAGACAATCCACTGATCCCTTTTCAAAAGACAATTAGCCTCTAAATTGTCAGACACATTCACCTATTCAATAATCACTTAAACCCTTAAAAAAGACAGTGATTAAAACAATTATAGGTCTGAAATTTCGTACATACGCACACACGCACATTGAATATGACTGACTAACCTTATGGCTCAACCGAATCTTCTTGCTGCAATCCAAAAACAAAACTCAAGCATTACAAAATGTCACAAAAGTAATGAACTTTAGAGCTGAAACAACGAATTAAAGCTATAATCATCAAGAATCATTAGCACTGATTTGAAAAAATGGAATACTTATTCAACCGATTGGGAAAATTAAAAACGAACCTTTCGGGATCGGGAGGAGGGAGTTGAGAATGGAGAGGGGAGAAGAAATCGAGAGAACGCTTTAGGGTTTTGAAGCTGAGCTTCTTCAATGACTGTGGCTCCACCGGCAGGTCCATCGCCATTGTCGGCCCCGGCATCGGGTCCGTCGCGCTCACGTCGGAAACCTACTCGGGTAGGGAAGAGGAGGAGGACGACTAGTGCAGTAGTAAACAATAGAAATAAAGTACTTTTCCCAATGGAATAATTACTGACTTAAAACTATGCAAATTAATTTAGAGCCAAGGACTCTTAAACCCAACTTTCAAATTAATAACCCATTTTAACCCATTTGAGATGAAAATTTCAAATAAACCCACATCTAACGGAGAGAGACGGATGTTAATTTCCTAAAATCTCTCCGTAAAATCAATACCCACATCTAACGCTTTGCTATCTCCCCAATTTCCCTCCCCTCAATTCTCTCTCTATTATTGTATAGATATCTGTAGATCAGGGGCTCCGACCCATTTTTTTGAATCTCGTATCTTTTGCTCAGCCGCAGCTTGAATTTTTGCGAATTGGGTGTCGTCAGAATCGCTTTTTAAGGTACTTGTTTGGTTTGATCCAAGATTTCTTGAATTGGGTATTTTTTGATTTCGGTTAATCTCTCTCGTTTTGCAAGATTGAGCTGATTTTCTTGAATTGGGTATTATTATTTTTTTGTTAATTCGAATTTCAATTTATTAAGATTTTTTATTGGTTATGCTGGGTTTTGTTTAAGCTTGAGGTAGGGGTGGGTGGTGATGGAATTTGTAGGGAATTTTGGTGTGAATGAATTCTAATGTGTAATAGAAGATCTATAGAATATGAGGATACTCAAGTTGAAAGCTTTATGGACAGCCCTACATTATTAACCACCCCGGGCTCACTGCCCAGCTCGAACGATGAAAATCTTCGTGTTAAGTTTTTGTTAATGTGGTTATGACACATTCCAGGTCCTATATCAATTGCTATAGGACCTGTTCTAGTGTGATTTTAATTTCTAGGTTACTTGCTTCATATTATTTGTGTTTGATAATGTGGCAAATAATCAATTACATGTCCTATAACCATTGCTATAGGAGCTGAAATAGTATTCTTTTAATTTCGAGCTCACTTGCTTTATTTTGGTCCTATAGCAATTCATATAGGACCTGTCAATATCATATACAAAGCTATAATCCCTTTAATTGGTCCTATATCAACTGGTATAGGACCTGGCAACATCATATACAAAGCAATAAGACATTTGAATGGTCCCATAGCAATTGGTATAGGACCTTTCAATATCATATACAAAGCTATAAGCCACTTAATTGGTCCTATAGCAATTGGTATAGGACCTGACAACATCATATAAAAAGATATAAGCCCCTTTGTTGGTCCTATAAAGAATCGGTATAGGACTCCGGCAACATCATATACAAAGCAATACGACCTTTGAATAGTCCTATATCAATTGGTATAGGACCTGTCAATATCATATACAAAGCTATATTTTGGTTTTACGGTTTGATGGAATGTATCCAGGCTTCTTTATTAAGAGTTTACAAATTTGAGTTTTCTGATGAATATTAGAATAGAAGACTTGTAATGGTTCAAGGTTTTCATTTTCTTATTTGGTTTGATCTTTGGATTCATTTTTTTGGTCTCGTTTGTAACGCTTTTAGCTACAAAGATATTATATCATATGAATAAATTTTTATTGTTTTATGTGAATAACAATGTGGTAAATGGTCCTATATCAAGTGGTATAGGACCTGGCAACTTCATTTTGATTGTGTTTATTGATGTGTTATATGATCTATAACAGGTCTTATAACACTTGCTATATGATCTGTAAAAGGTCTTATAACAATGTGGTAAATGGTCCTATATCCCTTTCTCAATGATCTGTTGTGAGGTCCTATACCAATTGCTACACCTGGCCCTATACCGCTTGCTATAAAATCTTGCTTTTTGATTGTCAATATCATATACAAAGATATAAGGCCTTTAATTGGTCCTATAACACCGGTATAGGACCCGGCAACGCCAAATACACGTATATAAGCCCTTTGAATGGTCCTATAGCAACTGGTATAGGACCTGGCAACATCAAATACACAGATATAAGCCCTTTGAATGGTCATATAGCAACTGGTATAGGACCTGGTAACAATCAAATACACAGCTAAAAGAACTTTAAATGGTCATATAACAAGTGCTATAGGACTTGGCAACATCATATACAAAGCTTTAAGACCTTTTAACGGTCCTATGGCAAGTGATATAGGACCTGCTCTATTATGCATTTCATTGTATGTCCACCTGCTCTATTATGCAATTCAAATTTCTTTTTTTAATTGTATGAAGTCTGATACCTGGTGTTTGATTTCACATATAATAATTGATTCCTTTCTTTCAATTTCAGTTTGATCATGTCAGGGCACTGTACAAACGACTAGAGATGACTCAAAAGGACGTGACAAATTTTATAGATTTTAAACGCGGAGACATTCTACAACAGCGATATGATAGTTTGGTTTGTGGAATAATCGTCCTAATGGAAGCAGAGGATATTTGATAAAGGAGTAATTAGCAAGACATATGAAGACGATGCTGTCTCGACGTATAGGGGGAAAATGATACATGACATTTTAGCAAGTCCACATTGTCCTCATCATTCATAAATTAAACATCTTAGTTTCTTTTTGGATGAAATGATAAAAATTGGTTGTTGTTGAACAGTTTACTTGTATATTTGTTAAATGTTGGTTAAATATATTACAAATATTTTTAAGGCCTCATAGTGGGTTTTTTGTTTGTGGTAGACGAAAAAGTAGAGGTCTTTTACTTGTTGGTATATAAAAAATTAATTAACCAAAATTCTAAAATTAAAAGTTCTGATTGGTTTGTTTACCTGGAAACATAATATACACAGCTATAAGACCTTTGAATGGTCCTATAGCAAATGGTATATAACTTTTCAAAGGCATTATTGCTTTGTATATGATGTTGGGAGGTCCTATACCAATTGCTATAGGACCAGTTAAAGGGCTAATAGCTATGTATATGATGTTGGCATGTCCTATACCAATTAGTATATGACCAATTAAAGGGCTAATAGCTATGTATATGAAGTTGGCAGGTCCTATACCAATTGCTATAGGACCAATTAAATGACTTATAGAGTTGTGTATGATGTTGGCATGTCCTATACCAATTACTATAGGGCCAATTATAGAGAGAGAGCGTAACATTTGGGTCAATTGTGGTATCATCAGAACAATTAAAACATCTCAATGCTAAAATTATGTTTTTTTTTAGGAAAATTCACTAGAAAATTAGAACAATAAAAACATCACAACCTGTGCATGTTACAATAACTTTTATACAATCACAGAGGAATCCAAAACCAAAACTCAGGCAAAATGATGTATTAAAGAATCAAAAAAAGCATAATGTATTGAACGGCTTATACAATTGAAAGCTTCAAGCCAGCCATTAACATCCACCTGAAAAATCAAAATCAAACATTCAATCAATCGGATTAATTCTACAAAAAAAGGGGAATTAGAGTGAGAAAAAATGGGAGAGGACCTGGTAGAACCAGATATCTCTGGCGGCGGCGACGGCATGATCAAGGTTGAGGAAAGGGCCAGAAGAGACCATTTGTTGAGCGAATCTAGTGCCGCGCAAAGATGCTAGAAAATCTTTCTCCGCCATCGCCGGCAATTCCATCGTCGTGCATACACAGATTGAGGGCACACAATCAATAGTAGTCCCAATTTTCATTACTGTATCTGTGAAGGGTATGGTTTAGCGGAAGTTAACGGTGTTAAGCCGTTCAATTGTATAATGGGGTTTAAAGGGATTTTGATTTGAAATATAAAAGGGAGGTGTCTTTTTAAATTAGGATTGGGTTTTAATAGTGTGTACCATTGACCAAGGCACGCCGATTAAGAAATATTATTAAGATAATGAAAATGTGTGGTAGAAAATGAAGAGAGGGAACGAGTGAAATAAATAGTAGGTTGGTTGAATAAATTGTGTGGTGGAGAATGAGTGGAGTTAATGAGTGGGTGGGGTAGGGAGAATATAAAATATTAAAGGACATACCATTTTATGGTAGTTCACACTGGGCTGGAACGGACCAAAAGGGAAATAAGTGTACACTGGGCTGGGACGGAGGAAGTACTAGTTATAGTATACCACCCTCCGTCTCATGATAATATATAAACTTTCCTTTTTGGGCGTCCTACAATAATATATAATTTTCTAAAATGGAAAGGAATCTTTACTATTCCCTCCACTCATTCTCCCTCCTATATTATTTTAATACTCACATCACCATTATAATTTACTATTCTCTCCACTCATTTCTCTCTCCTATTTTATTTTCACACTCACAACACTTTCAATATAATAATTCCTCCTTAATTTTCGTGCAAAACTCAAAAGTCTATACTTCCTCCGTCCCACCTTATTACAAACCATTTTTTCGGGGACAGTAATTAAGAAATATTATTAAGATAATGAAAATGTGTGGTAGAAAATGAAGAGAGAGAATGAGTGGAGTTGGTTGAATAAATTGTGTGGTAGGAAATGAAGAGAGAGAATGAGTGGGTGGGGTAGGGTGAATATAAAATAATAAATTTATTTCCATTTTGGGCAGTTTGTATTCACGTGGGACGAACCAAAAAGGAAATAAGTTTATATTCACGTGGGACGGAGGGAGTAAATTCATGGGACGGAGGGAGTATATATATACTCCCTCCGTCCCATGAATTTATAGACTTTTAGTTTTTCATGGGAATTAAGGAAGAATTATTATATTGAAACTGTTGTGAGTGTGAAAATAAAATAGGAGAGAGAATGAGTGGAGAGAATAGTAAATTATAATGGTGATGTGAGTATTAAAATAATGTAGGAAAGAGAATGAGTGGAGGGAATAGTAAAGATTCATTTCCATTTTAGGAAAGTATATACTCCCTCCGTCCAAGTACATGTTTCACAGTTACTGTTCACGCGTGGATTAAGGAAAAAAATAATGATATAATGTTGTGAGTGTAAAAGTAATATAGGAGAGAGAATGAGTGAAGGGAATAGTAAATTATAATGGTGTTGTGAGTATTAAAATAATGTAGGTGACAAAGTGTGAAGTATGTAATTGGACGCCCAAAATAGAAAGTGTGAAGTATGTAACTGGACGGAGGGAGTATTATTGTGGGACGCCCAAAAAGGAAAGTTTATATATTATCATGGGACGGAGGGAGTATATACTAGAGCAAGCCCGTGTCCAAGGACACGTGTGTTTTTTTTTTAATTAAATTTTTTTTAAATTTAAAAAAAAAATTAAAGGGCAAAATGGGAAAGGAACAACTTAATGAGGGCAAAATGAGAAATTTGACATATGACACTATTCATTCAACTGTTCACATGGTGAGGTGGCATGTTGTCATTTATAATATAGATATATATATCTATAGTATAAATAAGACCTCCATTATCTACAGTTGAATGAACAGTACCAAGTGGCGAATTTTTCATTTTGCCCTCATACATTTGTCCCTTTCCCATTTTGCCTTTAAAAAAAAAAATTTAAGTTAAAAAAAAAAAACACGTATCCTTCGACACGAGCATGTACTAGTATATATATAACGTAATTTTACATTTACTAGCCATTTATCCGTGCGATGCACAATGTATTCAAATTTGTTCATATGGCATATATTAAATAGTTAAAAAATATATAAATATCATTTTACAATCAAATAACTAAATAAATATGATACGACTAATTATTATTTTTATTTAAATGTATAAAAAATGAAATGCATAAAAGCACACAAAAACTATATTCACATATAGAAACAGAAATGTAATATTTTTTAAGGTAAGATACAAAAACAAAAGGACGAGATATAATAAATATGATTTTTTGAGAAAAATAAAATATGACTCTAAAAAAAATCACATTTATACTATATATTCGTATAAAAATGGGGTTATATTATAGGAGAGATAAACGTGAGAAGTCGATAAAATGTCGAAAAAAATATTATAATTTTTATTTTATTTTTTTAAAACAACCTTCCATTCCCAAATGGAATGTTTCCATCATACTCATTTCTTGAAAAATAAATCAAAAAGCAAAAAATACTTAACATATACCATAGAAACAAAAAGAAAGAGAAGAGATCCCTTCTAGACATCTATCAACCAAATCTTCCAATTCATTTTATTTTCCGAAAATAAAGGCCTAAAAAATACTTCAATAAAATTTGTGGAAAAGAACAGCATATTAAAATATGAATTTTAAGGAGTAAGTTGTACAAAAAGCTTTATCAAAATCGATTATTTCATACTTTTATTCATTTAACTAATAAAAAAGATTATTATAATATAAATTGGCAAACTCTTGTGAAAAATTAGTTTTTTTCAAAATGTTATAAAAAAATTAATTTTCAGAACAGTTCATCACTCTTATTAGTTAGACTTAGTGCTTTAATACTAATTTTTTTCTTATGTTATGAAAAAACTAGTTTTTTTTCAATAAATTAGGCTTACTCTTAAATTATAGCACTCCTTTCACAATTTTATTATATGGATTTTCAAAATCAAGGAACTTTCAACAATTATTACATGCCTAAGCATACTGCATAAACAATGTTATGATTCAACCTCCCCAAAATTTCAAATGAATGTTTATCTCAAAAAAATATATATAAATATATTTTAATTTTCTTCTCTCTAGTCCAATAGAATGTCCTTTCTCTCACCTCATTTAGGCTTTCAATAATTTTAAATTATTTTGCTAATTTTTTGAAAGAAATTATTTAACAAAAATAATTGTAAATTGTCAACAAAAATCAAGCCTAAAATTTAAATTAAGGATAAAAACCGTGTCCCTAACCTCCTGTCCAGGGGCGGAGCCAGGGGGCATGGGGGCACTTGCTCCCCCCCCTCCCCACCAGCGGCGGAAGTGCAGTGGAATTTTTTTTTTTTTTTGCCCCCCCCCATATTTTTTTGTTATATATAATTAACTTTAAGATTAACACCAGTAAGTGGTGCAGTTCAGTGGTAGAAGGGGTGAAGTTAAAGCCTTTGGTGTTTTCTTTCAAATTCATGTTTGAGCCCTGCTACCTACATTTTCAATTAATTTTATTTGTCCTCCATCTTTGCTATTCTCTCTCTCTCCATTTCTTTCTCTTAACAGTTTTGTTTTTCTCTTTCTCCTAATTTTCTCACATTTTTTCAATCTTAATTAATTAGTTAGGCTTTTCCCATTTTTTTTTATTTTTGGTCTTTCTTCCTATTATCCCAAGTTTAATTAGCAAATTTGAATTTCTTTTTTGTACGAGTAATATATTTTAATAAATTGTTTGCGTTAAATACTTCAACATTATTTCAATCGTTCTTTGAATTACTTACTTTTATCATTTTTGTTAACTTTCTTAATTCTTTACATTTTTAACTAAAATACATTGTATTTCATGGATCCGACCCATTTTTTACTTGTCCGACCCCAAAAAAAATTTTCGAGGACGCTGCCCTCGAACCCCCGTGTAATCTTGCCCCCCTGGGGCAATTCCTGGCTCCGCCCCTGCTCATGTCCCTTTAATTTCTTCGATTAATTTTCATAACAAAAATATACTCCCTTTCTTTTTTTTCTTCTCTTACGTTTTTACTCTCGATCTCTTTAAATTCTGCAAATATATCTTCATCTTCTATCTCTTCAAATCTTCCTCATTCTGCTTCACCTTCAAAATCTCCCATATTAAGCGGTTCCGCTTCCTCAACCTCTGTCCATCTTGTCGTTTCTAATAGCCAGCTACATCTCTTACTCCTTCCTGTCACATGCATCCGCATCTCCTCCACTACCAAGGCCATTCCAAATTCATTCACCTCCCCTCCGCCTCCGGCTCCGGCCACCGCTGCTAACATAATCCTTTTGCTCGTCTCCGCCTTCCCAACATATGGTGTGCCTTTTTGTGTTCAATTTTGTTGGATAAAATTGGTGTATTTAAAAAATAGCCTTTAAAATCGGGACGAAAAATTATTTTAACAAATAAAATAAGTCGAGGCAAGAGTTTGACTCTTTTTCCGTAAGACTATATTGCCCCGTATATAAGTGCTCACGGTTCTCGGCAATTGTCCCCAAGATACAACGACTTTCGAAATTTCAGAATGCAGCACAACAAATCTTAAATTATCGAGCGAACTACTGAATACTCGAAATTTTCTTGCACTTGGATGCAAAGGCTAGAATGCAAGGATGTTTTGAGAATACTAGAATGCTTGAAGATTTTTTTGGATGGAATGAAATGAGGAGGGGGTCTATTTATACTTGTTGAAGAGTTAGGGTGTATATTGGGAATAGGCACTAATAGCATCCGGTGGAATCTCCACCATAGATCAGATATGGACGAAGGGCTGAGATTTGATGGGTCAACCCATCCAGTCGACCTGCATGTATGAAGGGTCGCGGGTCGCCTTCCCTCTTCTGTCCACAGAACCTTCTAGAATCATCAGGATCTGTCAGACAGGTTGAAGCCCATGCGCCCAACCAGACGGGCTACAAAGCCCACTCGCCCAAGCCCACTTGATGATCTGCCCCTTACCCAACGAACTGGGCCAGCCCTATACCCTCTTGCCCAGCCGAGCCATCCCAATCCTAGCGAACCGAACCAACCCACTTGGACCACCACCAAGCCGAAATTTCTCAAAACCTTAAGGCTCCTCAGCTCCCAGTGACCGATGCGTACGTGCGAAGTGCAAAGTGCGCCCTAAACTGCCCATTCCGACCTTCGCGCGCTTCACGGGTCTTGTGTCAATTTAGAGCTAGTTTAAAATTGATACTATTGGGCTACTAGTTGCATGGATGTCCCCAATGATCCACTTGGTTGGCCCAATGAGGAAACAACTTGATTAGGGCTGTAAACGAGCCGAGTCGAGCTTTGAAGTTTTGAGCTCGAGCTCGTATAAAAGTTATCGAGCTCGAGCTTTTCTCGAGCTCGAGCTCGAGCCCAGTATGACTGTTCGAGCTCGGATCGAACCGAGTTTCGAGCTTTTTGCAAGCTATTCGCGAGCTTTTCGCTAGTTGCTCAAACTCGAGTATTAACGAGGCGAGCTCGAGCTTGGACTAATTTTTTGAAAAAAATCTGAAATCAAACGAATTTTATCAAGCACTAATTCGAGTTGTAATCGATCTCGAGCCTAAATTAGCCTAAACAAGCCATTTGCGAATAAAATTCATTCGAGCTTTTTAACGAGCTTAACGAGCCGAGATCAAACGAGTAGATCTCGTTCAGAGCTCGTCGAACATACGAGCCGAACACGAACCGGCTCGAAAAAAAAGGAGCTTGAAAATCGGTTCGAGCTCGAGCTCGAGTTCACCTCGATCCCACTCGAACTCGAGCTTTTACGAGCCGATTCGTCTCGTTTCGTGTAACAGCCCTAAACTTGATGACTCCTCCTTAGATGCTCACATTTATAAGGTGAAATAAATTCCCCTTTCTTAGTAATGTGGGATATGGATTTTCCATTTCAATCTCTCTTCAACAACAACACTAAGTTGCACACTTTATTAATTAATTTCTCATTTACCCGAAATTGGTTTTGAGAAAATAAGTATACCATTTTAATCTACAATAAATGTAGATTAATAATTTGCAACTTAATTCTATTTTTATAAAATAGAATCTTCTAGAAACTTGGTCAAATATTGGTCAAACACCAATATTTACTACCAATTTCCAACAATCCCCCACATGAATGAAACTAATGCATGTATGCAGACACTTAAGAAAATCTCGACGAACTGTTACCGCATCGGGGTAGGTAGCTTTCGGCTTTGAACCATCCCTAGTAAGATGCTATCGGATTTACTTGCTGCTCAGTGAACGCGATGTCTTGAACCGGCCGCCGTTTGTGTAAACCAAGACAATAACATTTACACGATAACAATTCTGATATCTTTCTTTCTCACTTTGTGTCCAATTCGGCCCTGGACCATATCTTGGATTCATAAGTGTTCTCTATTTAAAAGCAGCCACTTTCCGTTGTACATACAACTTTTAGCTCTTTCAATAGCTGACATACTGTCACAATGTACCAAGACCGGAGGCGCTGGCTTATTTCAAAGACGGAATATCCTCTAGAAATTTCTAAGCCATTCGGCTTCTTCTCCAAAGCCTTATCTAAGGCAATAAACTCCGATTCCATTGTGGAACGAGCTATACACGTCCTGCTTTAGGGGATTTCCAAGACCCGGCTCCTCCACAAATGCTAAATCATACCCACTTGTGGACTTTGAGTCTTTCATGTTTGATATCCAGTTTGCATCACTGTATCCTTCCAATACAGTTGGATATCTTGTATAATGTAATCCTTGTCCTATGGTATGCTTTAAATACCTAAGAACTCTTGTTAGTGATGTCAATGATCTTTACTTGGATTACTCGTGAATCTGCTAAGTTTGCTAACTGAGTATGCTATGTCCGGTTGAGTACAGTTTGTCAAGTACATCAAACTGCCAATGACTCTAGCATAATTCAATTATGATACTGGGTCACCTCTATTTTTAGCTAAATGTAGACTTAGCTCTACCGGGTATTAGCCAGAGGTAAATCGAATTCTTCAATTTTTTTAAGCACATTTTCGATGTAGTGAGATTGTGATAAGACAATTCCGTCATCTGTCCTAGAGATCTTTATCCCTAGAATAACATCTGCTTGACACATATCTTGTTGCTGTAATGCCCTAGGAGTTTAGTTATGTTTGACTTATAACTTAATATCGTTATGTAATCATCTTTACCGTTTATTATAGAGAACGTTTATATGGTTTATTATATGTTTTTGCATGTTTATTATAATAACCTCGCGTTCCTAGTTATCATGAATAACCGGTATAAGTTGGTAATGGATAATCATAGAGATGATTATATGCATGGGATGCACATTACACTTATGGGTACTTGTTAGAAAACAAGGTACTAGACATGACCTACCTATGAGATTTATGACATGGTCTATGGTTATATATGTCATGATTAAATCTCATAATAGTCGTGTCATTAGAATCCTTTGTACCTGAGATTATCATCGTCTTCCACATGATGAACGTTGTGTTTGATGTAGTCTAACACTGTCTTTAATAGGATAGCAATAAGGGCTATGTTGGCACGATTGGATTCTTGTATGGAAGAATGATAAGTCAAGATGGGATTTGTTCCTCTCGTTGAGAGGGAGATGTATGCTTGGGCCCCTGATGAATGTTGTTGATGAAATGTGTGGCCACACTCAAGAGATTTGATAGAGATCAAATGCACTTGTATTATCAACATATTCGGAGTCGAGAAATCATTGAACAATATGAGTTAACATGGACCATGACTCATGTTCAATATAACATCGTGGACAAAGGGATTGTGACAATGATCTATCAAGGAATCAAGCTTTGATGTTATATTTAATTGGGTGGACATAATGGATTGCTAGAGACCACTTATGTCTTGTGAGATTGATGTTGCAACTCACTACCAACATAAATATAATTCCTATAGGGTCACACACAAAGAACGAATTGTAAAATGGCCGAAAAATGGAATTTTGGGTGAGGCGGGCGCCGCGAAGGCGAGGCGGTGCCTCAAGGCGTAAACTTTGGGATGCCGGGACGAGGGTCAGATCGCGCGAGACACGCTATGTCCCGCGCGAGACAAAGCTTCTGGACAAGGGGAGCGTCCGCTCCCTAGCAAGGCAAGCGACCGCTCCCAAGTGACAAATTACTTGTATCGCGCGAGATACGCTATGTCCCGCGCGGGATAAAGTCCGTTAGACTCCGATTTTGACTAAGAAAAGGGCTCTTATCCCTAAGGCTTAGGGATATTTAAAATGTATAAATAGAACCCTTTTGCCTCAGCCATAATAGACGTTGTAAGTACCCAAACCGATCGTCAAAATCAGTTAAAATTTAACCATAATCCGTTAACTGGCCCGCTCCAGGTTAACCGGAACCCGTTAAACTCCCCGTTCTCAAGCCAACAAGACGTCCCGGGACTGCCCCGTGCCTCCCAACGTCAAAGCGTCCTCAACACACGTTATCACATGTAAAAGTACAGCTTTTCCTGAAAAATGCACTTTTCGGCACTTTCCGGGGGCGTTTCGGACATTTTTCGGACATTTATTTAAAAAAGGGACAAAACCGAGAATAATGAGACAAAAATCCTAGCCCTGGTGAGTCACAGGGGCACGTGGCACACATGCCACAGCCCTCGAGTAAACATCAATTAGATTTCAGAGTGAAAAGACCAAAATGCCCCTGGGATTGTGTCATAGTCCATCCGGACTATTTTTCAGGCAAAACAGAACTGCCAGCAGGTCCTCCCAATTTCCAAAATACCACAAACCCCTCCAAATTCAGGATAAGTCCGTCCGAACTCTTTTGCAAAATCACTCTATAAATACAGAGGGCTGTCAAACATTTGAAGAGGAAAAAATTAATCTCTTTTCACCCAAAGCCCACGGCATAAGCACATTCAACCCCCTCCCGAGCCCCATTTTGTCTCGATTTGCGTGAAAATCTCGCTTTTCAACCAAACTCGAACCAAACCATCTCAAAACACCTTTTCAAACACTAAACCATATCCCGTATACGCCTCCCGAGCCAAAAGAGTCAACCCCTAGCCATAGGTAACACTCTCTCTCCCTAAACACTCGCTCCGCTCTGCCACGCGCCCGTCGCTACAACCGTTTCTGGCCGAAAGTTATTGAAATGTAGACGTCACCGTCTAACGGGGTCAGATCCATTTTAGTCCAAGATCCTCTTCTCTCCCGTAAGAGAAGTAATCTCGGGTTAAAAAGGCGTTCCGACCCCCTTTTTTACTTTTTATGTCATTTAACGGTCCAGATCGTTTGATTCGTTGAATGTTATTTAAATAACGCAACTTTACAAGTTCGAGCCGTTTGGTTCGTTGATCGCACCTTTAAAATCCGGATCGTTTGATTCCGTTGATACCGCATTTTAAATACTGTCATTTACAAGTCCGAGCCGTTTGGCTCGTGATAGTATTTACTTATCAAAGTCCGAGTCGCAAAATGATTCGTTGATCGCATATCATTTAATGCTTTTTTCCCGTAAAATCGCTAACAATGTAATGCCCAGTTCAAAACCGGAGTTCGACATTCGAACTCTCTTTCAAAACGCGCAAAGTGACGTTTGGCATCCAAACGATCATCTTTAAACTCAAAACCCAACGTTTGACATTCAAACGCTCTTTTCTTAAAAGTCAACATTTGACACTTAAGTTAAAGATTCAAAACTCGTCACTCGCACCTCTTTTCCTAAGAAACTCCAAAACCGACGTTTGTCATTCAAACGCTCGCTTTTTCCCAAAAATTATAAAATCAACGTTTGACATTCAAACCAAGATTAAGCTTGTCATTCAAGCCTCCATTTTCAAAATGCAAACACACACACACACACACACACACACACACAAAAATTCGAGAAAGGTAGAAAGACTCGTCATACGAGGCGTTTCGGGTGATCTCAAAATACTCTTCCTGAAACGTAACGTGACCTCCGAACCTAACAATCTATGGTACTAAAAAGCCTTTTGTCATGTTTTTGCTACCAATAAAAACGACACCATTTTCAAGCCTTTTTCAATTTTTGGCTACCAATCAAAACGTCCCCTTTTCAAATCCTTTTCCAAGTTTTTGCTACCAATAAAAATGACACATTTTTCAAAGCTATTTTTTAACGTTTGGGCTCAAAATATAAAACCGCATGGCGACTCCTCTCCTTCCCAAAAGCGAGGTCCCAAACATCCGCAAAAGACAACCGCTTCGCCGCACGGTCCCGCTCGCGATCCCCGGGTAATTTCAGTTGGCGACTCCGTTGGGGACTTTGATACTTTTTCAAAACTGCCGTCGTTTTCAAAAAGCCTTTCATGGGTCAAACTTTCGTTTATCCTTACTCGTTTTTGTGTGCGTGTGTTGTTCAAAAACCTCGAACGGTTTTCAAAAAAGATGTTGCATGCTTTTCATCTCGAAATCATAACATGTTCTTGCATTCCCGTTCATACTTGATTTTCATGTTACATTTCGAACTGCGCATAAATTCTTTAAAACACATTCTTAAAATCTCTGTTTTACTCAGAAAAGGAATTTAGTGACCGCATACTACTTGCAGATCTCGCTTTCGGTACACCGCAGACGCTATGTGCACTTGCCGCTTCGCAGACTACGACCCGTAACCCGGGATGACCGTTCATTGCAGCTTCTCGCTTGTCTGCCAGACACCTTTCGAGCGCGCACGGGGTCGTCCCAAACACCCCATCCTAGCCCGTGTAAGTCATGCACTCTTTGTGTCACACTTCGTCCAAGACCCCGATTGGTTTTTGGCTTAGTACGTGTCATAAAGCCCAAGTGTATGTTTTTACGCCGGGTTCCCTCACAAGTCAAGCTTGAAAGATTAAGACCGAAGGTCGTTCCCGACCCGAAGTCTTGAGCTTTTCAGCCTTGACTTTGACGCGGAGCTCTCCCGAAAAACACGCCCGAAGGTTCAATGTGACACCGTGTCACCAAACCCTCAATATATGCACCGTACCAGCCACAACTTGGCCAACGCCGAAAGCTAAGACCCCTCGCGCAAGCGAGTCAGGAGATGTCATGTCGAAATTTTGGCACGATCCCTGCCTTAACTTAATGACGTTGACTTCCGTGGCCCGCGTGTCACATACGTTGGAAGTTTGCGTGACCAGCTAGCCTTAAGTTCACTTTTTCCTTTGTTGGTGGAACTCGCTTGCCTTATAGGACCCTCGCTCGGGATTGTCCGTCCCAGGAAGACGATTTACAGGTGAAAAACGAGGGGGTTATAAACGTAGTGACGAGATTCACTGATTAGAGCCTTAGGTTAGTTGCGAAAAAGAAGACACGATCTTTTCCAACCGATTAGGACTCTGAGAAAATACGTTTTAAGTAAACATTAATCGGTAACTGCACATTGCACTAGTCCAAAACCATAATCCAAATACCCTTTCTGAAGCCTAAACCCTGCCTTTCGTTCCTCGCAAAGGAGCGTAGTGGTTCGAATTCCGGCCGCCTCGCCAGTAGTCACAGCATGGCATACAGCTTCTTTCGGTTCCTCTCGCTTCCTTCAAATTTCACTCTCCGACATGTCAAGCTCACCGAGAAATCGTGACGGGAACGGAACCCCGCCACCTAACAATGTATATGACATTGGAAGAAGCCATCCGGGCTTGTGAGGTTCACAAGAGGCGTAAAGAAGATCGCCAGATTTCGTAGTACAACTTCTGAGTGAGCAAGATATAGCAGCTATCCCCCAGCCAGATGATACTTTCGTCCTAATCGAGGACGACGATTCCCCGAAACCAGCTCCTCAAACCTTCAACCAGGTTCCTCCCCTGCCAACTTACGGGGTGCCTTCAAACCAAGGAAACAACCGACCTAGGCTTCATGTTGCCACCTCTCAAGGCAACCCTGTCATATACGGCCAAGCCAGTACCACTCCCATCACTCAATACAACCAGCGCACCGCTGGACCATCTCAAACGGATGTCAACATCCTCCAATACCCTCCCGGGTTCAACCCACTGCCTATACACGAATCCCAAAACACAGGGGACAAACCCCGATACAGTCCAGAAAAGTCCCCCATATATCCACATATATCGAGCCTCTCACCTCCAATCACTGCCACTCATATGGTAGCACCCGGTGCCGAGCCTCAAAGTCCACCACTGGACCCAACCTTAGCCTGGATGGTCGAACAGATGAAAGACCAGAAAGCCAAAGATGAGTAGCTCAAAGCAAGAAACGCTCGTATCCGGAATGATCACGCCTCTCCCCGCCAAGTTCGAATGTCTGAGATGGACCGATTCGACGGAACCGAATGTCCACAAACGCATGTTGACACCTATGTTCTCGGATAAGAGCGAAAGGAGCAACCCTTCAAAGAAATGGCCGATCACTTTCAAAGCATACGCTCAAGCAGTTCGGTTATGATGGTTCCTAAGGGTCAAGCCCGCAGATCGCCATACCTGGGATCGATCGCAATATCTTCCTAGAGCGGTACAGATCCAACCTAGAGTGGGAAACAAGTCGTGAGGACTTAATCACCACCGAACGTAAAGCAGTATGAAAGCGTCGGAGAATTCTACAAGAGGTGGAGTTGGAAACTCTCCGAGATTATGGAGCCACTCTCCAAGGATGAACAGATGCGGATCTTCAAGTCCTGCTTGAGGCCATCCATCAGAACTCTCATCAGCTATCACTTCTTCCTGCATCTCCGAGCCATGGTCAATGCCGGCCACGGTTCGAAAAGGATCTCAAGGAGAAGTCGCCATAGCACACGCCATACGCGTATACCGATAAGCATCTCGCATTCAATCCCGCACCGCCCCGACAAAGGGAAAGATACATCTGCCAACTACATTCATCGTGGACAGCACGGGCAATGTAAACCTAGTCCCGCAAAGCAACAACTAAACCCCAAAGCAGCCTGCCGTACACTTCGACAAGTTGGACATGCCGCTGAGTAAAATGCTGGAAGGGTTGATCAAGGAAGGCCTCCTCAAGCCCGTTGCAAACTACAAACCCAAGAATCCCGTAGTCAACGCTGATAAAAGCAAGTACTGCGCCTTCCACCAGTATCATGGCCACACCACCGACAATTGTGTGGGGTTACGGTATGAAATCCAGAATTTGATAGAGGAAGGAAAATTGGAGCGTCCCCGTGGACCTAATACAGTCGGAAACCCTTTTCCGAACAACAATAGTGTGAACTCCATCGAGTGGGTGCCAAAGAAGATTGCCGTAGAGCCAGTTCCTCCGCCTCTTCCAGCCAGGTCTTCATCAGACGTTCACATCAGTTACGATGTTTGTGACTGCTCCGAATGCCTTGAGTACGAGTTCCAAGACATGATCAGGGGTGATTCTCCTAGAAAGCAGAAGAAGTGGTCTTCTCAACAGAAACTGAGAGAAAGATATGAAGCTGGAGACACCAGCGTGGGCACACTCGGAGAGCCATCCGGGAAGTTCGATTACTACGTACTCTACTCCACCTGCCAGTCCCCCTTCCTCCGTGCCACGCAACTTTAGAGCGCAGGGTGGAAAAGCCGAAAAATCCTCGCCGACGCCAAAGTTCAGGCCTCAGGACACCGAATACCTCAAATCTTGACAACCTTACCGCCATCCGTAAGCCTAATCCCCGCGGGATCGCCCAAGGTTCAATTTGCCCAACTTCGCAGCACGAGCCGCAAAGGAAAGTCAAAGTCAACTTGGCACTCACACTCAACCAACGTGCTGACCAAGGGTGGCCACCGCCACAAGCTACCTCGACACAATCCCGAGGCACCACCAAAAGCTTTACCTCTCAAGAGGAAGACAGAAACGGATGGCTCAAGACTCTCCTTCTCCGGAAAGAGACCAGATCTACGATTCTCGACTGTATGGCAGTATGCTCACCTTCTATGACGAAGACCTGCCAAAAGACGCCTCGGGGCACAATGAAGTTTTGTATATCACTCTCCGGCTCAACACCATCTCTCTCCCCGGGGTATTGGTAGACAATGGATCAGCAGTCAACGTCCTCCTCTCAAAGATGATGCGAGCCCTACGCATCGACGAAGGCCACATGATCCAATCTCGCCCGACTATCAAAGCCTACGACAAAGACGTCTCGTCCCATCCCGGGACGGTGACTCGAGCTCGGTTCGAAACCCAAATGGTACCAGCAAAATTCTACGTGATGGACATTCCGCCTGAATTCACAGCTCTGTTGGGACGCCCATGGCTACACCACATGAAAGCCATAGCCTCCACTCTCCATCAGTGCGCCAAGTTCATTAACCGACAAGGAGATCTTGAAGTCATCAGAGGGGACAGTTTCCTCGCTAGGAACGGCCGAGTACAATGCTGAACAAGCGTGCCGCGTTTACAGTTTAGCACCGTGCAAAATTTCCTGGCTACCTCCTTCAAGCCGACTCAAGGGACTATCTGGGCAAATCTCATCGTAATCACTCGAGTCCGGAGATGCTAACTATGTCAACGTCCTCGAACAGCAGTGTCCCGAAGCGCCGATTCATCAAGTTCAACTGCCGTTTCCAACACTTGGACGCAGACTGGAAAGAAACCCTGAGCATCGCAATGATGTGGGCACGCAAACCCCCTATCTCCGATCGGAGATTTGTCAGCATCCTTCAATCCAACTCTTTGGCCCCGCCAGGCAAAGAAATCTTCGTGATAAAGGTCAACAAGCATCGTCACACTCGTGATGAATGTAATGGCAAGGTCGTATGTGGATGTCCTACACGAGGAATTGCCCGCCGAGCCCCTCTTCTCAAGCGAAGGGCATGATGTTTTTCTAGCAGCTCCAGCATCGCAGCAGGACGCGAGACGTCCTTACGTCTGGGTTGAGCCGTCAGACGACAATGAATCAGGACTCTCCGAAGTCAAAGACGCGTGCACTCCGCGGAAGATCCCTACATACATATGCTCGCCGAGGACGACACCAGCCCGATGAGGTCACCTACGACGAGGGCTCTAATACCATGGAAATTGTCAAGCTCAACATCCCGTACAGGCAGTTATCCGGCGAGTGGAAACAACTGTTTGACACGACAAAGAACCCCTCTGATCAAGTAACCGACGACGACTTAGTCAACATTATCTTTTCCAGATATCCCGATGATTCAAAGGATCCGATCCTTATTATCAGATTCTGCAATGCCAAAGTTACCCTCGACGACTGCCTGCTCATGGTAAACGAGGCCCCGGCCAATCGAGATCAAAGCTCATCGTCACTTCCTACTACCAGCACCCGCGGCAACCGGCCCATGCCGTCAGTCAAGCTTACAGCCAAGAGCGCCGCCAAGGCCAAGGGCATCTGTAAAGGAGATAAAGCTCCTCACCCTGCTACAAATCAGATCGACCTCGGGAACGCTTCCAGTAGCTACCCTGAAAACATCTGTAAGAGTCTTCCCCGCAAGACAGATCCAGCTTCCGAAGAAGGAATGATCACCTCAGCATCAACATGCTCAAGTTCGACCCTGCTCCCAAACTCCATCACGGCCTGGGGATTCAGCATCCCATGAGCAAACTACTAGCTCTGATAGACTTGGCGATCCAGTGAGATCACGAGACTATCAACATCGCAGAATTCAATACCCCATGGGTTCAATCAAACAAATATGGGCAAACTTCTTGGTAACCGAGATCAAGTGTTTCCGCCATTCGGGGACTTGGATGTGATTACAGTTCTAGACACCAGTCAGACGGCGCGCACATACGGAGACTGTTTAGCTCTCGCACAGAAATCCCTCATGGAACTAGCCGCTCAAGAGAACCGTCTCTGGGACGAGAACCAAGCTCAGAAGACTCACAGGGACCAAGCCCTTAAAGCGTCACAAGCAGCTTCAGACAGAAAGCTAGAGGCCACTCTAGACCAGTTCGACCTCAAAGGTTTTGCCCACGGCAACTTCCTGGACTACCGTCTTTTCTCATCAAACCCCCTCTGGCAAGGGAGGGCGGTCAACGATCCCGACGACCTAGGAGATGGAATGGCACAGTACAAGGAGTACCTAGCCAAACAGCATGAAGAGTACAAGCGCTTACCTCCCCGAGGAAAGCAAGTCCTTTGTGAAAGCGACGACGAAGACGATGAAACCATTCTCTTCCAAGCCGGTCGTGAGGTCAACAAAACCGGAATCCCAAGGGTCCTGGGAGGATGGGGACGGATCATTTTCGCTCTCAAGCTAAAAGGCCAACTGAAGGAGGAAGGTCTATTCAAAAAGAAAAGAAAAATGGAAATACATCTCCTGCAACTACTCAGGGAGATTCCACAGACTACGGCATTCGTTTACAGAAACGATCAACTGGGACAGCAGCGCCATACGGGCGATGTTCGGGAAGTCGTATACTCACCTTCCGACATACCCGCCACTCAGTTAAAGCAGAAGAAAAAGCTCTCCCCAATGGAAGTTTATCTAGACTGCCGCATACAGTTCAAGGAAGCACTGGCTATTCTCACGTGGGAAGAAACACAGGCGCTAACTCTCGACGTAGGCTCTACTGCAAGAGAGTTGATCTGGGCTAAAAGTGGAGGAAAATTAACAAACCATGAATATCGCCTAACCCAACTCCAGAATGCCCTGAGCATGCTCAGCAAGAAGGAAATAAGTGCGGTATACCATGAAGAGATCAAGGAGACAGTTCGCATGAACCAAGAACTCTCTAACCTCCCCCGGAGGGTCAGCAATGCACAGTTCAGTTCTGGCAACCACTGCTGCGCACTGACGTTCGAACAACTGCGGCAAACCATAAACTCCCTCCCCGCGGAGGCACCCAAGCCACTATCCTAGGACAGAATCCGGAAAGCTGTCGAAGCCCCCGGGAATGCGTCTACAGTCAACGAATTGAGAGAGGACATATGGCCCTATGCTTCGAGGAATCCTCCTCTGACTATGGCTCAGCTAAAAGTGACACATTCGAAGGGACCAAGCACGATGTCGGCGTCGACCCGATCGGGTCAAATCCATGTATTACCACCCAAGGCCACCAAAAAGCCAACGGAGCAGGTAACCGCAACCCGGCTGCCCGAAGACACAAGTTCCGTGAAGGAGGACCCGATCCTCACTCGGCTCAAGTGCACCCGGGCGAACATTTCCCTTTGGTCCCCGCTCACATCTTCATACCCTCACAAGCTCAAGCTAGAGGAAAGTTTGGCCCGCACCATGGTCCCCGTGGACGCAATCCCAGACGAAGTTATTCAGATGATCGGCAACATCCACTACGGCAACATCATCATCATCACCTTCACGCATTTCCGGGACCTCGCCAAAATTTGGGGTGATCACAATGAGCCGCTCTACATCACGATCCCGGCTAGACGAGCGTCGCCTTCCCGTGTGTTAGACGGAGGTTCCGGAATGAATGTCTTGCCCGCCAAGATGATGGACTGCTTGACATCAAGCCCACGAGATCTGAAGCCTTTAGTCCACACCGTCAAGGCCTACGACTCCACTTCCCGCACGGTTCTCGGGGTTGCTACTCTAAATATCTCGGTTCGGCAGGCGGATGATCCCTGAGTAATTCCAAGTGTTGGACATTCCTATCACTTTCACGGCCATCTGGGCGACCACAGGCTGCATCAAATGAATGGCGTGGCATCCACCCTTCACCAATGTATCAAGTTCATGCAAGGGAACGAGCTAACGACAGTCTACGGCGACAGCGTCACCACCGAGGAGACCAGCACCAACGGCATTCCAGTGTTAGAGATCAAGCATGATGATGATATGACATTAACTGGATTCACACTGGAGACCTCCAAGATCCAAATATGCAGCGTGGACCTTCCACTATTTCGGGACAAAATCCCTCCCGCCATGAAGATGATGAAACTCATGAACTTTATCCCAGGACTGGGGCTCGGCAAAAGGTTACAAGGCCAACACCAAGTCATCGAAGTCAAGGACCACACTACAGTCCAGGGGCTCGATTATGTGCCAACACCAGCTGATATCAGAGAAAACAAAAGGCTCGCCTGCACCAAGGCAGCAGCCCGCAGAAGGGGAACCTCCAACAGCACACCCAACCTCTAATCTTACAGTTTCGACCTCGCTCATTACTTCATCAAGGGAACCGACAACAGAACTGAGGAAATCGACAAGGGAACCGACAGCAGAACTTAGGGGACCGACAGCGGAACCGACAGCAGAACTCAGGGGACCGAAAGTGGAACTGATGAAGATGAGAAAGAAGTAGGAAAAGTCAGCACAGAGACTACATAAAGGATGGAAAAGCTAGCACGGGACCTCAAGCGTTTCAGAGGACTCAAGGCTAATCCGATAAGGGGAGCGTTCCTTGACATCACAGCTCTACCTGGACCAATTGCCACCACAGTTCAGCATGAGTACACATTCAAAGGAATCCCAGACATGGAAGAGCAGCTCGAGACACTCTTCATGGGAAAGCACCTATTCGGGTCGGCCGCCAGGGCCACATTCGAGACGGTAACTCCAAAGCGAAGGAACCAGGAATTCATAGAAGATGCTCTCGGTGGACCCGCTCTGAGTCTCTTTGAAGAAGTCATGGAGGTGCCAAACCTCGATTTACTGGGCTCCAAAACAGCATGATCGCCGTGATTGGGACAGCGAAGCCAAGCCTCTCGACCCCGAACCCTCATCAAGCATCCAATGCCGAAAAGCTGGGTAACTTTCACCGGACCAAGGGCAAGCGGACGAAATGGAAGACAAGGCGGGCTGCACCCACATCTCCATAAACCCAAGCCTCAAACCCTCTCGAGCCGGCCTTGTCAAAGTCCAGTCCTCTGAAGTCATCCAACGGCCTCACGCCAGGAAGACTATGATAATGTAGCCAACAATGTATTTCCGTTCACATTTAATGAAAAGTCTGACCTTTCGGATTATCCCCTCATTGCCACTTTAACAACTGATAAGATAACAAACAACTTAAAAGACGTTAATAATGACTCACTTGATAAAGAATCAGACACACTAAATGAACAATACATTAAAGAAGTTCTCAAGCGTGTAGTAGACCAAGAGGACAATCGGGCCCAAGCTGCCGAAGAGGTTATGACTAAAGTGAACCTGGGGTTAGTGCAAGAGCCTAAAGAGACACAAGTGGGCAGTTTCTTCGCCGGTGTAGAAAAGGAAGCCCTGATAAATCTCCTCAAAGAGTATGTTGACGTGTTCGCCTAATCATATCAGGATAAGCCAGGACTCGATCCCTCAATCGTGGAGCAAGTAATTCCCCTGGATCCAGAATCCAAGCCTGTCAAGCAAAAATTGTGCAAGATCAAGCCAGAGTGGTCCTTGCAAGTGAAAGAAGAAATTGAGAAAAGCTTCATCCGAGTAATTGAGTACCCGACCTGGCTCACCAACATCGTGACGGTCGCCAAGGCCAATGAAAAGGTCAGATGCTGTGTGGATTTCCGAGATCTTAACAAGGCCAACCCTAAAGATGATTTCCCACTGCCCAACATCGACATGCTAGTCGACACCACGGTAAATTTCGAAGTAAAGTCCTTCGTGGATGGGTTTGTCGGATATAATCAGATCAAAATGTCCGAGGAAGATCAAGCCAAGACTGCTTTCACCCCTCCGTGGGGGACATACTGTTACACGGTCATGCCGTTCAGTTTGAAGAACGCTGGGGCTACTTACCAGCGGGCTGCAACAGCTCTCTTCCATGACATGATTCACAAGGAAATCGAAGTGTATGTCGACGACATGATCATCCACTCCAGAGGATCAGACATGCAGCATATGATAGATTTGAGAAAGTTCTTCAACAGACTCAGAAAGCACTCCATGAGATTGAACCCTGCGAAGTGCACCTTCGGCGTCAAGCGAGGCAAAGTACTAGGGTACATGGTTATATAAAGAGGTATCGAAGCCAATCCCAAGAAAATCAAGGCCATCATCGACATGAAGCCGCCACAGACACTGACAGAAGTGAAAAGTTTTATGGGAAGACTTCAGTACATCAACTGCTTCATCAACCAGTTGACATCTCTCTGCGAGCCAATGTTCAAGCTGATGAAGAAGAATGCCAGGCATCAAATGGGACTCGAGTGCCAAACGGACCCTTCGAGAAAATCAAGACATACTTGGTAAATCCCCAATCTCGTGCCCGCCACATGAAGATAAGCCACTCCTCCCTGTGCACCGACGTGATATGAGACACGTCAATTGGAGCAATGTTGGCACAAGAACACAAAGATTCCAAGGTTGAGCATGCAATCTACTTCGTAAGCCGAAAGCTTCAAGGAAGTGAACTCAGCTACTCAGCATTAGAGAAGACTTGTACCGCCTTGGTATGGGTAGTCGGGAAACTGAAACACTACATGCAGTCACATTTCAGTGCTCCTGGTCTCCAAGATGGACCCGTCAGATATCTCTTCGATAAGCCATCCCTGTCAATGAGACTAGCCAAGTGGTCATTCTTCCTGGCTGAATTCGACATCAAGTACATGGTCAGAAAATCAACAAAGGGCATAGTAATGGCGAATCGAGGCGCGAGACTTCCCAAGCAGTGAACTCAAGGGTCCTGATCCGCAGTTTCCAGATGACGGGATCTTTTCACTCGACAACGCAAACCGCTGGCAACTCTTCTTCGATGGGGCAGCCAATAAGAAGGGAAATGGTATTGGAATGCTTTTGATCGATCCTAAAGACAAGCACACTCCCATAGCCATCAAACTGAATTTTGAAACAACCTACAATGCAGCAGAGTATGAAGCTTGCGCAGCCAGCCTAGAAGCTGCTCTTGAGCGCAACATCTCAGAACTGGAAGTATACGGAGACTCAGCATTGATCATCAATCAAGTGTCCAACAAATGGAAGACGATAGATTTTGTCCTCCAGAAGTACCACACGTACATGGAGCAGCTCATTGCTCAGTTCAAGGACATCTCATTCCATTACTTGCCAAGAGACAGGAACCGCTTCGTAGATGCCCTGGAAACCCTAGCATCTCTTGTCGAAATTCCCGAAGGAAAATCAGTAAAACCCCTCAGAATAGGCAGACGGGAAACACCCGCTTATTGCTGTGAGATCGAAGTTGAACATGAACCGATCGACGAACCCTAGTATAATCAAATCTACCAGTACCTCCAAAACGGAGAAGCTTCCTTCACAAATGAAGATGAAAAATACAAAGAAGGGATCAAAGCCAAAAACATGATAGCACTAAAATGCCTGGCATCCCATTTCGTCATTCTGGGGGGTATGTTGTACAAGAAGCGCCACCAAGGACCACTCCTCTAGTGTGTAAATAAATAAAAAGCCAGCGAGCTAATAAACGAAGTTCACAATGAAACCTGCGGTCCGCACATGAACGCTAGAGCATTGACATAGATCATCCTCCGTATGGGTTACTATTGGGTATCAATGGAAACAGATTGCATCCAGTTCGTCAGAAGCTGCGACAAATGTCAACGGTTCTCCAACCTCAATCACATCCCTCCACACGAACTTTATTGCATGACTACACCACGGCCTTTCGCCACATGGGGAATCGACGTCATCGGCAAAATTTCTCCGTCAGGGAGCAATGGTCACGAGTTCATACTAGTCGTAGTCGACTACTTCACCAAATGGGTAGAAGCCAGATCATACAAGGTACTGAATTCTAAGAGGGTGACCGAGTTCATCAAAGAGAACATCATGTGTAGATACGGGGTGTCCAACGAGATCATATCCGACAATGGGACCCACTTTGAAGGAGATTGTGACCAACTGTTGACCGAGTTCAGAGTTACATGCCATAAGTCTTCTCCCTATAGACCACAAACTAATGGTGTAGTAGAGGCAGCAAACAAGACTCTCGCAATGATAATCAGAAAAATGACCGTCAGAGGTCGGGATTGGCCCGAGAAGCTACATCTAGCGCTCTGGGGATACAAAACATCAGTCAAAACCGCCACAGGGGAGACTCCTTTCGCACTTACCTACGGAATGGAAGCAATGTTACCCGTGGAATTGGAAATTCCATCCCTCAGAGTCCTCTTGGAAAACGAAATCAATTAATTCGAATGGCTTCAGAGCCATCATGATGAACTAGCTCTACTCGATGAGCGCAGATTGAAAGCCATGAAGCATACTCGTGCCTACTAAAGCAGAATGGCCCGAGCATTTGATAAGAAAGTCAAGATCCGAGACATCAGAGAAGGCGACTTGGTGCTAAAGGAAAAGCCTCCTACGCAGACCAATCCCCTCGGAAAGTGGGAGCCTACCTGGATAGGCCCGTTCGTGGTATAAAGAATCTTCTCTGGAGGAGCCATAAAGTTAGCAGATTTGGACGGGAACCCTTTCGTTAACCCCGTGAACGAAAGCAAGCTCCGCAGATACTTCGTTTGAGGAAGAGCACGAGTCAACTCTCCTTCCCCATACACCACCCCTCAGTAAAATTAAAGTGCTAAAAGAGTAATACCCAACTGGATACATTCCTAATAATGATCCAAGTAAAAAACAGGGTCACACTTCTTTTGTCTTTATTTTTCTCAAATATCACCTAAAGTGTCGAACTACGGTGACCTGAGCCTAAGTCCAATTGTAAAAGGGGAACGTAGGCAGCCATCATTGGTTCGGTGTCAAAAAAAAAAACAAATAAGCACCAATCGCTTGTGTTTCAAAAAACTCTTTAAATTAACCCACTGATTAATAACAGTTAAAACAATCTTTGATGAGTTCAAGCACGGTCAACTCTCGACTCGCTACACGCTAGCAAAACAACAATAAAACATTAATCAATTAATGTGTCTGCAATGACAGTGGGTGGATACTCAGGACAACAAGGTCAACCTAGTCCCCCGTACTTGGTCCTTCATCCTTCTTCCCCTTCCATTTTCCGCGGCGAGTATTCTTCACCTTCACAGGGAATATTCCCGTTGTCCTTCTACCTGGCTCTGGGACCCTTCCCGACGCCTCGGTCAAGCCTACAGCTGCCAACGTAGCCCTTTCCCTAGCTCTATCACGAGCTGCCTCTCTCCGAGTCATCATTTCCATGCTTTGATCTATCGCCCGACTAGCATTGGCCTCATAATCAGCCATGTCGTCCCCAGTATGATCATGAGGGTTAGCCGCCGCTTCGGTTCTCCTCAAAGTCGAGCCGTCAGGGTAATCAAGATCCAACAGCTCCATCTGTCTCCACAAAATGGACATATGTGTCTCCCCCATACGCTCCTCGTACCAATTCAAATACTGCGTAGAAAGAACAATGCCCCCTCTCCGGTGAAAGAGAACCCTGGCAGGAAAGGACACATGTTGCCACAACCGCGTGAGAAGCAATAGCGTCGAAGGATCTTCCATCGGAAGAGATCCCACCTCGAAGGTAGCAACATAACCCAAACCCATCAACGGCACCTGCTCCAGCCCGAACTGTCGTAGCTGTGATGTACCCGATTTTTGAAATCAAACGGAGTCGCCACGCCATTTTTGTTTTAAGGGCCAAAACTTTGAAAAATGCCCGAAATAAGAGATTTGGGTTCGGAGGTCACGTTACACGCCGGGAAGAACGTTAGTGTTCACCCGGAATGCCTCGTAAAACGAGTCTTCCAAGCATTAAAAACCATTTGTGTGTGTGTGTGTGTGTGTGTGTGTGTGTGTTACTTTGGCCAAAATAAGTTGAAACTCAGAAAAGTAAAAATTGGGAATCCTTTATTAGACTTTGGACAGATCCCATGATTTTTAATATGATTTTTGGGTTGAGTTTTGGGACTCAAAGGATTTTTGATGTTAAAAAAACAATTCTGCCAGAATGAAAAAGGCAGTGGACACTTTATTTTGAAATGGACTTAAGGGCCTCAAAACTCCAGAATCTGAGGAAACTCAGAGAATGAAAGTTGTTCCAGACACCTTCTGGAACTCCCAGATATGAAATCTGGACTTTCAGAGACTGAGGAACTTACCTTTAAAAGAAAATTTGAAAAAGGGAGTTTTACTCACGCAAAAAATAAAGTAAAAATATGTCTGGAAAGCTCTGGATGTTGGCTACAAAAAGTGTTTTGTAGTAAACACCAAATTCCAAGTTTATTTGTGTCCAAAAAATTAGACCATGGGCTGATAGTTGGGCTGATAGTTTCTCATGGGTTCGAGGAGACCCTGTTTTAGCAAGCTATTTAAAACTTTGCTTAAGGGAACACCCAAATCCTTGGGATGTGATTTCTCCTTTGGGGGAGAATGAACTCTTAATGCTCTTTGATTCGAGAATTGGTCACCATTCTGAACAGGGTTGGCCGGTAGTCCCTGAGAGGCTCCAAAAGGCCTTCCCTTACTAAGCCCTTGAAAATCAAGCCCATGGGCATCCCAAAATCATCAAAATGTTCTCGTTGCCTTAGAGGACCACCGTTTCTTGGTTGCTTTTGGATGCCGTCAATTGCATGATGCCTTCTTTCCTTTACTGGATGTCGAAGCCGTGTTGGAAGGGTAAGATTTATAGCGGTGAGACATATTCAGACTCGTAGTGTTTCCCCGTGCACGAACCCTTTTGATGTAATCATCGATGTAATCGTCGAGATTTGACCTTTTGTAAAACTCATTCGTGTCAGATACACAAGATTGGTATGGTGAGATGGCCCGAGTCGAGCGATCGTCGATACTCTCGTTGCTAGGCTTTTCTTGTACCTCCTTAATTGGTTCCACCAATAATCCATTGGACGAGTCAATAGGAACACTAGGACTGCACGACACCGCCACAAGATTGGCATCAGTAAATGAAACCACAGTAGGAAGTACTCTGGTGAGAGGGATGACAGTCTGAGCATTAAAAGCGCGACCATAACCCTCCTCATAAGGCCTGGCAGTTGCCGAGGATGAGGATATATGACTCGTAATGGGTGGATACCGTGGAAGCAAAGTGAGCGCGGATCCAAAAGGCTGCCGAAACATGAGACTTGAGGCATCGTAACAGTAGGACTGAACGTGTCTTGACCACACTGAGGAACGTGACTACAAGGGTAATGTGCATACTGCACTTGATGAACAGGAGCAGCTTGCGTAACAGCCGGGTGGAGAATTTGATGAGGAGCATTTGACCTTGTCGGACTTTCCAATCGGAGGGGCGAGGTAGAGCTTGGAGGATGTTGTGAATACCGTAAACCTGATGAAGTGGTGATAAGAGCACAGTGGCCCATGTGATCTTGCGGTATCATAGGGGCAAGTGTGCCTCGAGAATTGGAGGAAGCAAGGCGGCCCCCTCGAACCATGGAGCACGAGAAGCTGAATTGTCCCAAAATGGCTTGCGGAGCCATGTCAAACTGCTGGGCTTGAGAAGTCGTGAGCGGCTCCATTCCGAGATGATGACCCGAACCAGGCGATGTTGTGAAGTAGTAAACCCGGCCCCTTCCAAGGCGATGACCGAACCAGCCGATGTTGTGAAGTAGTAAGCGGCCCTTCCAAGTTGTGGGGCGAAAGCCAAGCGATTCAATCCTGGTGGTGAGATCTCGAGAGGCACCTGGGGCAAAGTTGACCTAGATCGGACTGTTGAGGAGTATCGAGCCGTAGGGCCGAGATGTACCGAGGCGACCAATTCCGGGCGATGGCCCGGCGAGGCGAGGTTTTGAGTAGCGAATCGACTCCATTCCAAGCCGCGGCGTAAAATGCATCGATTGAAACCCAAAGGTGAAAACTGAGAGGCGCCAGGGGGAAGTTGACCGAGATCGGACTGTTGAGGAGTATCGATACAATGAGGCTGAGAGGCAGGCTGAGTGATAGGCTGGGGGATGCTTGGCCCATTAGTAGTTCCACACGAAAGGGAACAGGGCATTTGATGGTAGTTGGCATGCCCGGGAGGGTAATTAGTTCCAATCTTCGCATCAACCGTAAAGGTTCCATTAGGGTTGCGAACAATTGTTAGCCCCTGGGTTCTGATACCTTCCAATAACTGACTGATCTGAGCCTCTTGATGTTGTCTTATCTGTTCCAACACCTGATTCCACTGCTCGGCATTTTGCGGATTTTCGGGGTGCGGAGTTGTACGTCCCCCACAGTTCTCCTCTGAGTTGGCCATTCTGAAACTTTGAGCTGAAGCGAAGGAGGAAACTGATGAAGTATCTGACTCCGGAATGACTGAGCTGAGCAAATGATGACCCGGGGTCTTGATCCAAACTTTGCTTACTGTGGAAGGCGCAAAAGGGTGTGGTTCAGACTCGGGAAAGCGAAACAGGTTGGTGTTTGGGCTTAGGGCTCATGCAACATGCGATTATTCGTTTAAATTTACTTAAAACATGTTTTATTAAACCTAATCGGTTGGAAAAGATTGCTCTTCTTTTTCGCAAACTACTCTGGATCCTGGATCAGTGGGCCCCGTCACTACGTCTATAAGCCCCTCGTATTCCATCTGTACTTCGACCTCCCAGGGTGGACAGCCCCGGGCGAGGGTCCTATAGGGCAAGCGGGTCCCACCGACCGAAAGAAAAACGATCCTAAAAGTCTGGCGGGTAATCGAGTCTTAACGAGCATTCGATGTAAATTACGGACAAAGCTGACGTCAAAGTCAAGATCATGTCCGAGGTTTCGACAAAAAGTCGGCATGATTTGGACTGTTAAATGTCCACGATTGATCTTGACTTGTCGTCAATTAGGCCGTAATTAGGCATGGAATAATCGTTAATTCTTGATGACTCAGTGTCATGCTGGGAGTCAGTGTATAATTTGTGCCAGTCAGAGTCAAAGTCAAGGCGCCAGTCAATATCTGGTCAAAGTCCGTGACGGAAAACCGGCAGAACTTCGACTGATTAGGGTCCCCGAAAGATATTGACTTGGTATGCCGACTAAGGCTTGAAAGGAAAGGTCTATACACAGACAGGGCATGACACAGACCAGACTAAAAACCAATCGGGTCTCGGACAAAGTGTGTCACGGACAAGTGCATGGTCGACACGAGGCTCCATGGGATGTTTGGGTAGTCCCGTGCTTGCACCGAGAGGCGTAATAAGACCAAACGGGCCGCGACAGGGATTTCCCCGGGTTAGGGACGTAGTGTGCAGTGTAAGGTCACGTGCGCGTAGTGTGCAAGCAGTCTATTTTCTTTTTCTGAGTAAAATAGAAATTTTTCATGTGTCTTAAAAAAAAATATGATGCATGATTTTTTTTTTTTTGAAAATTTTCTTTTTGAAAAAAATCTTTTTTTTTTGGATTTTTTTTTTTTGAAATTTAATGAACACATAAGCACATAAGCACAAAAATTCCAACAGTTAGGGACATGATTCCGACAGTCAAAATTTTGACTTTTTCCGAGGCGGCCAAAACAAACACGAAAATGTGCAAAAATCAACACACACAACAAATGATTTTTAATGCCGGGACGGAAGCTTGACCCTCAAAAGCTTTTTTTTTTTTTTTTGAAAACAATGATACCGGTACGTGGGATTGTTAAACCACAATTTATCCCCGACTCGTGCTAGGAGGCGTTAACGGGAAGTTTAATGGTTTCCACCAATATACCAAATATCATTTTTTTTAGAAAAAGCTTATTAATCCCCAGCGGAGTCGCCACTGTGATGTACCCGATTTTTGAAATCAAACGGAGTCGCCACGCCATTTTTGTTTTAAGGGCCAAAACTTTGAAAAATGCCCGAAATAAGAGATTTGGGTTCGGAGGTCACGTTACACGCCGGGAAGAACGTTAGTGTTCACCCGGAATGCCTCGTAAAACGAGTCTTCCAAGCATTAAAAACCATTTGTGTGTGTGTGTGTGTGTGTTACTTTGGCCAAAATAAGTTGAAAATCAGAAAAGTAAAAATTGGGAATCCTTTATTAGACTTTGGACAGATCTCATGATTTTTAATATGATTTTTGGGTTGAGTTTTGGGACTCAAAGGATTTTTTGATGTTAAAAAAACAATTCTGCCAGAATGAAAAAGGCAGTGGACACTTTATTTTGAAATGGACTTAAGGGCCTCAAAACTCCAGAATCTGAGGAAACTCAGAGAATGAAAGTTGTTCCAGACACCTTAAATAAGATTTATGTAAAAGAAATTTCCCATTTGGAGTTGATTTGGTGGACCAAACCCTTCTGGAACTCCCAGATATGAAATCTGGACTTTCAGAGACTGTGGAACTTACCTTTAAAAGAAAATTTGAAAAAAGGAGTTTTACTCACGCAAAAAATAAAGTAAAAATATGTATGGAAATCTATGGATGTTGGCTACAAAAAGTGTTTTTTAGTAAACACCAAATTCCAAGTTTATTTGTGTCCAAAAAATTAGACCATGGACAGAGGTCTTAGAGAATTGCTACTGGACAGCATCTTTCTTAAGAGGAAAAACATGATTTTAAAGGGGGTTTGGCATCCATGCTTGTCCCCATTTCCCTAGGTTTTTATTAGTGATCACTTGAAATTTTAGTGGTGAATCAACTATATCAAACCATCCTTGGGGTACATTAGGATTAAGCACTTCATTTGCTTGGGAAGGGGAATTTTATCCTTGAAAATGAAGATTTGATGAATGAAAATGATTTTAGGGTTTTGAAAACTTGTTTGCAAGTAAGTAAAAGAAGAACAATTTGAAAGTAATGTTGATCCTTGTAGAGGATCATCCATGGAGATGAACTTCCATGGTGATCCTCTTGGATCTAAAGCAAGAAATGAACAAATTACATCTTCAAAGTTTGAGATGCATGCATGGATGAGAGAGATTTAGGGTAGGGAGAGGGAGGTTATACCTATCTTCCCTTGTGTTTGTGTTTGAATGGATTCAAGGCTTGGTTTGAATGTGTTTAGGGTTTGAAAGTGTTTAGGGTTGGTGATTAGAGTTGGTCAAAGAGAAAACAAGTAGATAACAATGAAGTCCTCTATGTTATCTCTCTAATCCTCCTCCTAAAGGGTGATTTGAGCTTGAGTTAGTGTATGTATGCGAGTATGTATAAGAGTGATTTGAAAGTATTTTGAGTGAATGGGATTTGGGAAAGATTGGAGAGAAAATGGTGGCAATTCAAGTGAATTCCCAATGTTTTCTCTCTATTTTTCGTCAGAGTGCTGTTGCTGTGAGTGATTTGTGTTGTGTAGACTGAGAGAGGGGGGTTCAATTTATAGGCCCCTGTGAACTTCAATAGGATCCGCGTGGAGGGTATTGTAAACGTGCCTGGTGTATTAAATGCTGCTCCAGGCTTTGAACAGGAAGAATAATATTCAAAAATTCCAGCAGTTTGTGTTTTTCAACTTGCCCAATTCGGATTTTTCCAATTTCTTTTACTTTTTGAGATTCTTTTCTTGGTTTAACTTTAAATGGCAATCCCTAATCTACCCTCACTTTGTTAGAAAGGTTAGGAATTGTTAGAAATGTTAGTAATGTTAGGACTTTCGTTAATTTTCTAACGAGAATACTAACAACTCAAATTGGAGCACTTACAGTAGCCCCTCGGCGACGGCGCTTTCGAAGGAAGCGGGGTCGTCGATAAGAGTAAGGCTCCAAATTTGACAGGATGATCAAGTGATCGAGTGGCTGAACCTAGCGATAGGCTACCTACGTATCCCGATTGGGGAATCAAGCCGGTCGTAGTTCGGGTCTTTCGACTATCTTCAGACATCGACCCTAGAGTGACTGTTTTAGGATGTCAACCTGGTGAGCGAGTTCTGCAGTCGATCGCTTGGAAGAAAACTCTTCTGGGGATAGGAGACGACCATTTTTGGTCAGGTGGCTAGAGTCGTTCATTGGCTCTGCTGGGGATAGGAACGACCATTTTCGGTCTGATGGCTGAACCTAATGATAGGCTACCTACGTATCCTTAAGAGGAATCAAGCCGGTCGTAGTTCGGGTCTTTGACCCTAGAGTGACTGTTTTAGGGTGTCAACCTAAGATTTGACTATTTTTGGGAAGTCGCCCTAAGATCTGACTATTTTTGGGAAGTCACCCTAAGATCTGACTATTTTTGGGAAGTCACCCTATGATCTGACTATTTTTGGGAAGTCACCCTAAGATCTGACTATTTTTGGGAAGTCACCCTATGATCTGACTATTTTTGGGAAGTCACCCTAAGATCTGACTATTTTTGGGAAGTCGCCCTATGATTTGACTATTTTTGGGAAGTCGCCCTATGATCTGACTATTTTTGGGAAGTCGCCCTATGATCTGACTATTTTTGGGAAGTCACCCTATGATTTGACTATTTTTGGGAAGTCGCCCTATGATTTGACTATTTTTGGGAAGTCGCCCTATGATTTGACTATTTTTGGGAAGTCGCCCTATGGTTTGACTATTTTTGGGGAAGTCGCCCTATGGTTTGACTATTTTGGGGAAGTCGCCTTATGGTTTGACTATTTTTGGGAAGTTGCCCTGTGATTTGACTATTTTTGGGAAGTCGCCCTGTGATTTGACTATTTTTGGGAAGTCGCCCTATGGTTTGACTATTTTTGGGGAAGTCGCCCTATAATTTGACTATTTTGGGGAAGTCGCCCTATGGTTTGACTATTTTTGGGAAGTCGCCCTGGTAATGATTTCGGTTTGTCGAATTAGGGGATGATTGCGATTTATTGCTTTCCTAGTGTTGTGTGTGATAGCGTTTTAGGTGCCTCAAACCTTAATGATGGCGTCTTAGGTGCCTTGACCCTTGATGATGGCGTCTTAGGTGCCTTGACCCTTGATGATGGCATCGTAGGTGCCTCGAACCTTGGTGATGGCGTCTTAGGTGCCTTGAACCTTGATGATGGCGTCTTAGGTGCCTCGAACCTTGATGATGGCGTCTTAGGTGCCTCGAACCTTGGTGATGGCGTCTTAGGTGCCTCAAACCTTGGTGATGGCGTCTTAGGTGCCTCAAACCTTGAGGATGGCGTCATAGGTGCCTCGAACCTTGGTGATGGCGTCTTAGGTGCCTCGAACCTTGATAAAGGGTGATCTGGAGGTATTACCTTGTTTTGAAATGATTTCCTTCGATGTTCGTATCCTTTCGTTGGGGACAGACTTCGAGGGGATAGACAGTCTTTTGGTGGACTTCATTTGAAGGGATCGGTCTTACGTTTGCTGCCGGAGGTGAAAGAGACGGAATTCCGTTGGCTTTCGTCAGGGATGAACCTAAGTTGAGGTTTAGTTCTATTGTATGAGGGCTCAGTTCAGGAGTATGAACCTAAATCGAGGTTGAGGGAGACTATTTGAGGGCATTCTCGCAGGGGAAGATTAGAGCTTACGATGATTATCGGGGAAAAGGGTGACCGTGTTGGTCAAGCGGCTGGACCTATGGTGGGCTGCCTACGTATCCTAAGTGGGAATCAAGCCTGGACGTAGTTCGAAATCCATTGGGCAGTTAGGAACATGTTTAGGATCTTGGGCTTTTTGATAATTCGGAGGCTGTCACCTTAAGGAACTAAAGCTCACGTCGCTATTTGCGGAGATAGAGATAGCTAAAGCTATGGGTAATCATGCAACATTTGTGAATGTATGCATATTTTTGAGATATGTTGAGGGACTAACGTACCTTTGTTGTGCTTACCTGCAGGAGAGCAAGTCGCGGGGGCTGTGTGGTAGCTGATAGTGTTGAGAGTCTTGATGTATCTGATCGGGATGTTGAAACATTTAGGGGCGTGAGGTACCTCTGACCGATTGGCATTTGAAAACTTGGCGTCCCTGGCCTACTTGCCTTTGAGAACTTGGTGTCTCTGATCGAATTGCATTTGAGAACTTGGCGTCCCTGACCGATTTGTATTTTGAGAACTTGGCGTCCCTGACTGATTTGCATTCGAGAACTTGGTGTCTTTGATCGAATTGCATTTGAGAACTTGGCGTCCCTGACCCATTTGCATTTGAGAACTTGGCGTCCCTGACCGACTTGCATTTTGAGAACTTGGCGTCCCTGGCCGATTTGCATTTTGAGAACTTGGCATCTTTGACCAATTTGCATTTTGAGAACTTGGCGTCCCTGACCGATTTGCATTTGAGAACTTGGCATCCCTGACCCATTTGCATTTGAGAACTTGGCGTCCCTGACCGACTTGCATTTTGAGAACTTGGCGTCCCTGACCGATTTGTATTTTGAGAACTTGGCGTCCCTGACCGATTTGTATTTTTGAGAACTTGGCGTCTCTGACCCATTTGCATTTTGAGAACTTGGATTCCTATAGGGCAAGCGGGTCCCACCGACCGAAAGAAAAACGATCCTAGAAGTCTGGCTGGTAATCGAGTCTTAACGAGCATTCGATGTAAATTACGGACAAAGCTGACGTCAAAGTCAAGATCGTGTCCGAGAGCTCGACAAAAAAGGTCGGCATGATTTGGACTGATAAATGTCCGCAATTGATCTTGACTTGTCGTCAGTCAAGCCGTAATTAGGCATGGAATAACCGTTAATCCTTGATGACTCAGTGTCATGCTGGGAGTCAGTGTATAATTTGTGCCAGTCAGAGCCGAAGTCAAGGCGCCGGTCAATACCTTGGTCAAAGTCTGCGGCGGAAAGCCGGCATGACTTTGACTGATTAGGGACCCGAAAGATATTGAGTCGGTATGCCGACAAAGGCTTGAAAGGAAAGGTCTATACACGGACATGTAGGCATGACACACTGTAACTGACTAAAAACCAACCGGGTCTCGGACAAAGTGTGTCACGGACAAGTGCATGGTCGACACGAGGCTCCATGGGATGTTTGGGTAGTCCTGTGCTCATCCGAGAGGCGTAATAAGACCAAACGGACCGCGACAAGGATTTCCCCGGGTTAAGGACGTAGTGTGCAGTGTACGGTCAACGTGCGCGTAGTGTGCAAGCAGTCTATCTTCTTTTTCTGAGTAAAATAAAATTTTTTTTATGTGTCTTAAAAGGCATGATGCATGATTTTTTTTTTGAAAATTTTCTTTTGAAAAATCTTTTTTTTTGAAAATCTTTTTTTTTTGAAAATTAATGAACACATAAGCACATAAGCACAAAAATTCCGATAGTTAGGGACATTATTCCGACAGTCAAAATTTCGACTTTTCCGAGGCGGCCAAAAACAAACACGAAAATTGTGCAAAAATCAACACACACAAAGCAAAGGATTTTCAAATGTTGAGACGGAAGCTTGACCCTCAAAAGCTTTTCCTTTTTTTTTTTTGAAAATAATGATACCGGTACGTGGGATTGTTAGACCACAATTTATCCCCGACTCGTGTTAGGAGGCGATAACGGGAAGTTTAATGGTTTCCACCAATATACCAAATATCATTTTTTTTTAGAAAAAGCTGGTTCGATCCCCAGCGGAGTCGCCACTGTAACGATGTGCCATTAAAACGGAGTCGCCACGCCATTTTTATTTTAAGGGCCAAAACTTTGAAAAACAAGCCCGAGATCAGAGATTTAGGTTCGGAGGTCATGTTACGCGTCGGGAAGGACGTTAGTGTGCACCCGACGCGCCTCGCAAAACGAGTCTTCCAAACATTTGAAATCCTTTTGTTGTGTGTGTGTGTGTGTGTGTGTGTTGACCAAAATAATTTGAAACTGGGAAAAGTGAAAATTGGGATCTCTTTTTAAGACTTTAAACTGATCCCATGATTTTTTGGAGAATTTTTGGGTTGAGTCTTGGCACTCAAAAGATTTTTGGATTTGAAAAGCAATTCTGCCAGAATGAAAGAAGGCAGTTGACCCTTGACTTTGAAATGGACTTAAAGGCTTCAAAACCTCAGAATCTGGGGAAAGTCCGAGAATGAAAGTTGCTTAAAACACCCTAAATAGGGTTTCTGCAAAGAAAATTTCCATTTTGGAAGTAATTTGAGGGGTCAAAACCTTCTGGAAATATCAGATGTGAAATCTGGATTTCCAGAAGCTGATGAACTGGCCTCTAAAAGAAAAATTGAAAAAAGGAGATTTACTTACTCAAAAAATAAAATAAAAATATGTCTGGAAATATCTGGATGTTGGCTACAAAAAGTGTTTTGTAGTCAACACCCAATTCCAAGTTTTACTGGGTCCAAAAAATAGGAAAATGGACTGAGGTCTCAGAACAATGCTACTGGACAGCAAGATGTTCTTGAGGGAAAATGTGATTTTTGGGGGATTTGCATCTATGTTCACCCCATTTTCATCCCTAGACTTGATACCACTACCTTTTGTTAAGTGGTTATCATATTCAAGTCATCCTTGGGGAATTTATGGGGTTGAAACATGTCCTTTGCAAAGGGAAAGGGGGTTTTGTAAAGATGAAACCAAGGAGAAAGAATTGACTAAAGATCTAAAATGTGGACCACTTGAGATGGTCATTCATGAAGATGAACTTCAAGATGACCATCTTAGGTCAAAACTCAAGTTAAACTAGACATAAAATAAGTCAAAGTAAGAAGAACAAGGTGATCAAGGGATCAAAAGAGAATTTTAGGGTTTTGAGAAGGAGGGCTTTACCAATGGTGACACCCTATCTTCCTAGGCTTGGAATTTGACTTGAGGAGTATCAAGATTTGGTGTTTGGCTTGAGGAGTATCAAGGTTTGGTGTGTTTGGTATTTGATTGGGAAAGATTCAAGAGAAAATGGTGGCAATCAAGGGATTCCCACTGTTTTCTCTCTATATTTCGCCAGAACTTCGTTGCTATGGTCAAATTGTGTTGTGTAAACTGAGAGAGGAGGGTTCAATTTATAGCCCTCTGAAATCCTCAATCATGTCCGCGCGGAGGGTATCGTCAGCGTGCACTGTTCATTAATTACAGCTCCAGGCTTTGGACAGGAAGAAAAATCTTTTCAAAATTCCAAATTAATTTTCAGCTTTTTGTTCCAGCAGTTTCTTTGGTTTTTTGCTTTTTTGAGATTCTTTTCTAGGCTTAACCTTAAGTGGCAATGCCCACTTGACCCTCACTTTGTTAGAAAGGTTAGGGTTTGTTAGGAATGTTAGAAATGTTAAAACGTTCGTTAACTTTCTAACGAAAAAGCTACCAATTCAAATTGGAGCACTTACGGTAGCCTCGCGACGGTGCTTTCGAAGGAAGCGGGGTCGTCGATAAGAGTAAGGCTCCAAATTTGACAGGATGATCAAGTGATCGAGTGGCTGAACCTATTTAATAGGGTACCTACGTATCCCGAGTGGGAATCAAGCCGGCCGTAGTTCGGGTCTTTGACCCTGGGGTGATGGCGTTTTAGGTTCCTCGAACCTGATGAGCGAGTTCTGCAGTTGGTTGCTGGAGAGAAACTCTGCTAGGGATAAGAGATGATCATTTTGATCGGAGGGCTATCCGCTCTGCTGGGGATTGGAGTGACCATTTTTGGTCTGATGGCTGAAATTGTATATCCGCTCTGCTGGGGATATGAATGACCATTTTCGGTCTGATGGCTATCCGCTCTGCTGGGGATAAGAGTGACCATTTTCGGTCTGATGACTGAAATTGTATATCCGCTCTGCTGGGGATAATTGCGATTTATTGCTTTCCTCGTGTTGTCTGTGATGGCGTCTTAGGTGCCTCGAACCTTGATGATGGCGTCTTCGGTGCCTCGAACCTTGGAGATGGCGTTTTAGGTGCCTCGAACCTTGGAGATGGCGTTTTAGGTGCCTCGAACCTTGGAGATGGCGTTTTAGGTGCCTCGAACCTTGATGATTTGGGATAGATGGACTTAGGTCTTATGTCTGCCGAAGGATGACCGTCTTGGTCGAGTGGTGGACCTAATGATAGGCTACCTACGTATCCCTAGTGGGAATCAAGCCGGTCGTAGTTCGAAATCTACTCGAGGTTCCGTTGGCTTTTGGGATTCCGTTAACTTCGCTGGGGATTTCGATAGCCTTGCTGGGGAAAAACAGACGTATTTGTCAGGGAAATCGGCCTTACGTTTCTTGCCGAATGATTTTGATGAAAGATACGGGATTCCGTTATCTTTCTCAGGGCACTCCTGGCCTTATGTTTAACTCACGGGGATGATTTTGATGAAGATACGGGATTCTCGTTATCTTTCTCGGGGCACTCGGTCTTACGTTCTGCCGGAACGATTTTGATGAAAGAAACGCAGGATTCTCGTTATCTTTCTCGGGAAGTCGGTCTTACGTTTAGCTAGGGGATGATTTTGATGAAAGATACGGGATTCCATTATCTTTCTCGGGGCACTCGGTCTTACGTTTAACTCGTCGGAATTTCTTTTTGAGGGGGTACGAACCTAAACGGGAACTTAGTTCAGACGTTTGAACCTAAGTTGAGGTTTCTTTTGAGTTTGAACCTAAATGGGAGACTTAGTTCAGGAGTATGAACCTAAGTTGAGGTTTGGTTCCGGAGTATGAACCTAAATGGGAACTTAGTTCAGGAGTATGAACCTAAGTCGAGGTTCGGTTCAGGAGTATGAACCTAAATGGGAACTGAGTTCAGGAGTATGAACCTAAGTTGAGGTTCTGGTTCAGGAGTATGAACTTAAATGGAGACTTAGTTCAGGAGTATGAACCTAAGTTGAAGTTCGGTTCAGGAGTATGAACCTAAATGGGAACTTAGTTCAGGAGTATGATCCTAAGTTGAAGTTCGGTTCAGAGTATGAACCTAAGTGGAGACTTAGTTCAGAGTATGATCCTAAGTTGAGATTTGGTTCAGGAGTATGAACCTAAATGGGAACTTAGTTCAGGAGTATGAACCTAAGTTGAGGTTCGGTTCAGGAGTATGAACCTGAATGGGGACTTAGTTCAGGAGTATGATCCTAAGTTGAGGTTCGGTACCTGATGGAGGCTATTTGAAGGTGTTCTTGCTGGGGAAGACTCGGGCTTACGAGAACCATCGGGAAGAAAGGTGATCAATGTCGGTCAAGTGGATGGACCAAGGATTGACTGTATCTGGGGGTCACCCGAGGATTGACTATTTTAGGAAGTCGTCCTAGATTGATCAGATTGGGAGTCACCCGAGGGATTGACTATTTTAGGGAAGTCGCCCTATGATCTGACTATTTTTGGGAAGTCGCCCTATGATCTGACTATTTTTGGGAAGTCGCCCTATGGTTTGACTGTTTTGGGGAAGTCGCCCTATGATCTGACTATTTTTGGGAAGTCGCCCTATGATCTGACTATTTTTGGGAAGTCGCCCTACGGTTTGACTATTTTTGGGAAGTCACCCTATGATCCGACTATTTTGGGAAGTCGCCCCTACGGTTTGACTATTTTTGGGAAGTCACCCTATGGTTTGACTATTTGGGAAGTCGCCCTACGGTTTGACTATTTTTGGGAAGTCGCCCTAAGGTTTCGACTGTTTTGGGGAAGTCGCCCTAAGATTTGATGATAATGTTCTTTTAGAAAAGTAGTTGACTAAGATATGCTTTCATACTGTGTCGTGCTTACCCGTAGCCGCCGAAGGACCGAGGCTACGGCCGATGTTGATGAAGAGTTGTTGGGTTGCCGTTCGTGGGACGGTTTCGCCGATGATTTGCTGTGTTTGGAGGCATTTTGACCTCGAAGGAGGAGTTTGGTTGAGCCCGCATCTTGTCGGTGATCGTCAACCTTGTAGAGGTGGTTGAGCTTGTATTCACATCGGGACTTCTTGCTTTTGAGAACTTGGTGTCTCGACCGCATTATATTGGAGAGCTTGGCGTCTCGACCTTCTTGCCTTGGAGAACTTGGCGTCCCGACCGATTTGTATTTGAGAACTCGGCGTCCCCGACCGATTTGTATTGAGAACTCGCGTCTCCCGACCGATTCAGATGTGAGAACTCGGCGTCTCCGACCGACCGGCATTTGATTTGCATTTGAGAACTTGGCGTCCCCGACCGAACCGTATTTGAGAACTTGGCGTCTCCCGACCGAATTGTATTTGAGAACTTGGCGTCTCGACCAACCGGCATTTGATTTGCATTGAGAACTTGGCGTCCCCGACCGATTTGCATTGGAGAACTTGGCGTCCCCGACCGACTTGTATTCGAGAACTTGGCGTCTTCGACCGAATTGTAGACACCGGAGGTGGTCTTCATTGGGCCGTTTTCATCCATTTGTGGACATTGAGGTCGTCTTTAGCAAGTTGAGCACGGAGCTTGTCTTTGCCAAACTGTAGATGTTGGAGGGCGTCTTCATTCATCGAGGTCGTCTTTGGTGAAGATCATCCTTGCCAAAAAAAGGGGGATTTGATTTCACGTTTGAATTCCTGCATTCGTTAGTGAAGAGGAAGATGCATATATGGCATTCATGATGACAGATGCATGCATGGAACCAAAAATGATTATGGGATGATGCATTTACTTGCTTTCGAAGATGCACTTAGCCTAAGCTTACCGGGCAGAAAATTATGATTTATGATCTTCGATGATTTAGGATTATTCCTATTGACTCAAGTTTTGTGCATGCTACATGAGCCCTTGGGAGATTTTTAGTGGGGATGCATGGGTATGGAGACTGCTTGGAACAGATTTTGATCAAGTGGGGGATGAGAACCCTTGATCGCGATTTAAACAAATGCGGTTGTTGGTGAGGTTTTGTCAAGAATATCACATGGACCTCAATCTTGATGAGATTGGATTCGATCCCGGGTCTTGATTGAAACTTTCCCTCTCATTCTTGGTCATTTGAAGCCGATGCCGATGTACTTTAGGGCCAACGTTGATACGAGTGAAGCTTCTTTCATTTGGATGGGCTATGACTCGGCCGAAACCTTGTCCGGAGGATGATTTGATGGAATTGCTAATGCCGGAGAAACCCCGATCTTGAATTCCGATGCTACGGGAAGCCGCCGTGTACCAAGTTCGAAGCCGAAATTCTTTCTTGCGACTTGATAAAATTTGGGTCCAAAAGACCATCTTGACAAAGCCCCTGGATCCCGAGTAGGCAAAGTCCAGATTTTGAAGAAGCGATTTGGCGAGTCTATCTCGTGGTGAAGAACCCAACGTGGACCCAAAGATGACTATATAAGCCCCGGCTTGAAGAGCCAAGCTACAGGAGAACCCGGGAGAACCGCTTAGCAAGCCCCAAAGATGAAGAAATTCAGAGTAGTCTTACGGAGGGGGAACCCATCTTTTCGCACCTTAGTCAACCAAGCCATCGGACAAGACTCGTAAATGTTTACGTGCAAGTGGGCATATCTTTTGAAAGATGGGAATGTCTCCCGAATTTGTGTATGACACTCTCGCTTTTGGTTTGACTCTTTTGAGAGAGTATAAGCATCACAAGGTGTGGAAAAGTGTATGGAAGCCCCTGTAGACAGAAAGACAGTGTTTGGCTCTATTTCCCTATGATGGAGAGAGAGAAGACTTGTCGAGACATTTGAAAACTTGTCTTATTCATGATGATCACAAGGCTGCTTAAAACCCTTTGTTAATGTTCGGGTTATTCAATCCCTAAATCTGATATGAACAAATATTTTGATTAATCACAAGGAGAAAACCAACTGATATCGAAAATCAAGCTTGGAAGGGCGGAAAGTGTATAGGGACGATCCTTGATGAGACCGGATTTTTTTTTTTTTTTGAGATTTGTTTGTGATTTCGACCGGACCATTTCTGGTTGCCTACGTTCCCTCCATTATGAAGAGCTCAGGTCGCCGTAGTTCGGGCCTATCCCGAATGAAAAGAGAATGAATGTTGAAATTCGAGGGTCTGTGGACCTTTGGGGATTTTGAGGATTTGGAGGATTGAATAACATATCCCCTTAGAGTGTCCATGAAAGACACGGATGCGAAGCCCCAGTGGGACATCCACGGCAAGTGTTTGTGAGGAGAAATGAAATATGCTCACATGAAGGGAAGTGGTTGAATTTGCACAATCTTTGATTGGTAATTTTGAACCAAAATGGATTAGATTCCAATTTAAGCAAGCAATGAAGCATTAATTTGATCCCGACATCGAGGATATTAGAATGAAACCGCTATCCCGTAGGGACCGTAGTTGGGTTTCCGGGCTTCGATCGGCTATCGGGTGATTTGGGAGATTATGACCTCTTGAGATGAGAGGTCGGCTAGGCCTTTTACCGATCGAACCTCTAAAGATGAGAGGTTGGCTCGCGGGGATGTGTTTGGGGAAATCTATGGCGAGGAAGATTGATTGCCTCCAAGAATGAGAGGTCGTATTTTGACTTGGCCAAGGGCAAGGGTAATGGTGATGGGAGTATCCTCTAAAATTGAGAGGATGGCTTGGGATTGGTTTAAGGTAATGATAAGAGGAAGTCCGAGCTACTCGACAACTTTTTGCGATCTTGCGAGAATCTCAGGCTCCTTTTTGATCATCGGAGAGCTTCTTGAGATGTCGGGGACTTTTGAGTTCTTCTTCTTTTTTTTTGGAAGGCTTCCCGAGGAGCTTGGAATTATATCCGAGATTGTGAGGATTTTAAAAATCCTTCTTTTTTTTTTGTTTCTTTTTTTTTTTTTTTTTTTTTTTTTGTTTTTTTTTTTTTTTTTTGACTTGGAAAGCTTCCTGAGGAGTTGAGGATTATCTTTGTCCTTCCTTCATGGCTTGAGATAATTTGCGCATCGCCGATTCTCGAAGCTAACTTCTCGGGCTCGCTTGGACTTTCTCTCAGTATGGAGCAAAAATGATGGCTAAACCGGGTTTCAAAACACGCCGATCTTGAAATGAGAGGGTAGTGTTTAGTAAGGGTGAGGTAATGGCTTTCCTATGGGTGAAAGGTTTCAACCGCAATCCCTACGAGATTAAGTCTTCATTGCTTGCTTAAGCTTTATATGAGAAAAGATCCATGCAAATTCATCGAGCAACGAGATGATGATGATGATGATGAAAGGGATGTGAGCATATGAGATGCAAGATGGGGAGTTGGTAAGCCCCAATTTGGGAAGGATATCAATTGATTTTCTCACTCCGATTAGTTTAAATATTAATCATTTTCGAAGAATTAGTGGTTGAGCAGCACAAGTGATCATTTTGGATAAAACCATTTCAATTAAGTGTAACGTGGGTGCGCAAATGATGTCTCGAGTCTAGCAAGAAAAGAAGAAAGACTTATATTAAAAATTAGACACTTAACCACTATGTCCAAAATGGACTACAACGACAAATGTCCAGGAAGGACTTAGGTGAAAGAAAAGTACTAGAACCTACGAAGGTTGACTCAAAAGACTATTTTAAAGATAGGTAGCCCCCAGTCTAGCCGCTCTTTCTTTGTTGAACCATGCATCTATTCTTCGGCCTGGAGACGGAGCTATTGCGAGACCTTTCCATCGCATTTCCTTGGCAACTTTTTGCTCAATCCAACCATCTTCATTGCTTGCGATGACTGGTTCATTGACCTTGCAAAGGGACGAGTCAAACTCCATTGTGCCCACAAGGCTTGAACCACCAAACTCGATCATGTTGACACTCATGTTGTTAGGGAGCGGGTTATTGATAGTATTAGGTCCTTCAGGCATCTCTAACCTCCACTTGCTCAATCAACCCTTGGATGGCCTTTTTCGGGGACGCAATCATCCGTCAGGTCCCCATGGTAGTGATGAAAGGCACAATGCTTGGAGGTATCCAAAGGAGCGTTGGGGTTTCTAGGCTGATAATTTTCCAAAGGCCGGAGCAAACCTTCTCTCACCAAACCTCTGAAGATATCACTCAAAGGCATCCCAAAGTTTCTCAAGTCTTGGAGCCGGGATCTGGATGCATCGGGCTTCTTGGGAACAAAGGAAGTGGCATTGCTGATCCCCGTCCCCGCGTAGCCGATCGCCTCTTTGCCTTTAGCGAAAGTGAGAGTAGTGTTGGAGGGAGGAGCCCGATATCTGTAGGCGGGTGCGGCAGTCGGCTGCTGATTGTAAGCCTTTTCAAACTTAGCCCCGGAATTAACCATTGCACGCAAGTCAGCGTAGGGGAAGTAGCTGAGGGAAGCTCTCAAATGCGGCTTCAAGCATGGCTTGTGAAAGATGTCTAACTGCTCCTCGTCAGAGGGAGGAATGGCCATTTCACTGAGCTTTAAGTTCCACCTCTTATAGAAATCCCCAATATTCTCATTAGGGCGCTGCATCGTTGTTTGCAGGTCAACTCTGTTTGTCTCCCATTCCAAGTTGGCTTTATACTTATACGTGAAAATGCGGTAATTTGTTCCCAAGTAGCCCTAGCTTCAGGTATGTCGGAAAAACCATTTCAAAGCCCACGACTTCAAAGAGAGACTAAAGTAATCGGCCATTCTTTGGTTTGTGCATCCCTTAGCCTTCATTGCCAAAGTATAGGTGTCCAAGTGAGTTTTAGGGCATGCACTCCCGTCAAACAATTCCAGAGTGGGCATCACAAACTTGTGAGGCGGGGGACAATCGAGTCGGGATACGTAGGCCGAAGAGCGGTGTTCTTTACGGCGGTCAATTCGGCAATCTGTGCTTTCATTTCCTTGTGTTGCTCTATAAACCAAGCCAATTGGGGATCCAAAGGCGGAGCGGGAATTCTGGGTGATATTTGAGCTAGGAAGAGGACTAGCTGTTGGTGGTGCATTGGTGGAAGGAATACCATATCCGGAGCATAGGTGAAAACCTCGTCCTTGGCCCAAATTACCACAGGGAGTGTAGGTAGGAGCTGGGGCAAAAGGATAGAACCCGGCGACTTCTTTGTTGGCTTTCAATCGGCGAGAGAAGATGGAGGCAGATCGAGGTAGCCATATGGCTTGGATTTTCGGAGTGAGGCCCATAAGTAGGCTTAAGTGCGGGCCGTCCACAGTTGTTGAATTGCATGGCTGGTTGTGGCGAGGATGCATAACCGAGAGGATCTTGTAGGTCTGGTGATTCGGATGAAACCGGGATGAAGGCTTGATAACCCATAGAAGTACGAGTGAATGGATTTGTGAAAGGCGTGTGAGGAGCAGCCGAACCAGTATCACTCGAGGAGGGGCTCTGGCCGTGGCCCAGAACCAGATTGTGGCGGCATTCCAAATTGTGGTACATGTTGATGTGAAGGTACGGATTGATCGGTTCCGAACTGAGGTGGGATTCCAATCTGCTGTGGCATTAGAGTGTGTCCCCAACCATGAGAGGACATTCCGTGCGACTTTGCCCCCGAGGAGGCTGTGAACCGATTCGTCCCATCGAGTGCATGGATCCAGTGGTCGACCCGAGAGATCGAGGAACATGTGTTACGAGTAGCACCGAAGGAGGTTGGTGGTGGCATCCTGGAGTAATCGGGGCGACCGAGATTGGGATTGGGGTCATCCTCTTCTTCCACAGTGAAGGTGCCATCGGGATTGAGGCTGGCGGCCAAACCATGGCTCTTAATAGCCTCGATAAGGCTATTGGTGTGCTTCTGTCGCATTCTCATACGTTACGCTAGCGATTCCATTGCGTTACATGCGAGGAGTCCCGGGAGGCGGAGTGACGTTGTCCCCATCGTTACCAGCTGATGCAGACATTCTGAAGCCCGGAGTTGAAACAAACGGCGAAGCTGACGATGCGCTTGACTCTTCCCAACTGATTAAACGGTGACCCGGTGCCCGAAACCAAGCTTTGTGCGGAGCTGCGGGGGAAAGACACGAGGGTTCAGATGGCTGGATTTGAAGGAGGGTAAGTGTTTGGGCTCTTGGGCTCATGCAACATGCAGTTATTTGTTCATGTTTACTTAAAACACGCTTTATTAACCTAATCGGTTGGAAAAGATTGCTCTTCTTTTTTTTTCAAACTACTCTGATTCCTGGATCAGTGGGCCCCGTCACTACGTCTATAAGCCCCTCGTATTCCACCTGTATTTCGACCTCCCAGGGTGGACAGCCCAGGGCGAGGGTCCTATAGGGCAAGCGGGTCCCACCGACCGAAAAGAAAAACGATCCTAGAAGCTAGTCTGGCGGGTAATCGAGTCTTAACGAGCATTCGATGTAAATTACGGACAAGGCTGACGTCAAAGTCAAGATCGTGTCCGAGGGCTCGACAAAAAGTCGGCATGATTTGGACTGATAAATGTCCGCAATTGATCTTGACTCGTCGTCAGTTAGGCCGTAATTAGGCATGGAATAACCGTTAATCCTTGATGACTCGGTGTCATGCTGGGAGTCGGTGTATAATTTGTGCCAGTCAGAGCCGAAGTCAAGGCGCCGGTCAATATCTTGGTCAAAGTCCGCGGCGGAAAACCGGCAGAGCTTCGGCGATTAGGGACCCGAAAGATATTGAGTCGGTATGCCGACAAAGGCTTGAAAGGAAAGGTCTATACACGGACGGGGCATGACACGGACGGACTAAAAACCAACCGGGTCTCGGACAAAGTGTGTCATGGACAAGTGCATGGTCGACACGAGGCTCCGTGGGATGTTTGGGTAGTCTGTGCTCGTCCGAGAGGCGTAATAAGACCAAACGGACCGCGACAAGGATTTCCCGGGTTAAGGACGTAGTGTGCGGTGTACGGTCAACGTGCGCGTAGTGTGCAAGCGATCTATCTTCTTTTTCGAGTAAAATAGAAATTTTTATGTGTCTTAAAAAGTATGATGCATGATTTTTTGGAAATTTTCTTTTTTTTTGAAAAATCTTTTTTTTTTTTTGAAATTTTTTTTGAAAATTAATGAGCACATAAGCACATAATCACAAAAATTCCAACAGTTAGGGACATTATTCCGACAGTCAAAATTTTGACTTTTTCCGAGGCGGCCAAAACAAACACGAAAAATGTGCAAAAATCAACACACACAAAACAAAGGATTTTCAAATGTCGGGACGGAAGCTTGACCCTCGAAAGCTTTTTCTTTTTTTTTTTTGAAAACGATGATACCGGTACGTGGGATTGTTAAACCACAATTTATCCCCGACTCGTGTTAGGAGGCGATAACGGGAAGTTTAATGGTTTCCACCAATATACCAAATATCTTTTTTTTTTTTAGAAAAAGCTTAGTCCCCAGCGGAGTCGCCACTGTAACGATGTGCCATTAAAACGGAGTCGCCACGCCATTTTTATTTTAAGGGCCAAAACTTTGAAAAAAGCCCGAGATCAGAGATTTAGGTTCGGAGGTCATGTTACGCGTCGGGAAGGACGTTAGTGTGCACCCGACGCGCCTCGCAAAACGAGTCTTCCAAACATTTGAAATCCTTTTGTTGTGTGTGTGTGTGTGTGTGTGTGTTTTGACCAAAATAATTTGAAATTGGGAAAAGTGAAAATTGGGATATCTTTTTAAGACTTTAAACTGATCCCATGATTTTTTGGAAGATTTTTGGATTGAGATTTGGTACTCAAAAGACCTTTTGAAGTTGAGAGCCATTTCTGCCAGAATGAAAAAGGCAGTGGACCTTTGATTTTGAAAGGGATTCAAGGGTCTTAAAACTTCATAATATGGATAAACTCAGAGAATGAAAGTTGTTCTAGACACCTTAAATAAAGTTTGTGCGAAGGAATTTTCCATTTTGGAGAAGATTTGAGGGGTCAAAACCTTCTGGAAACCTCAGATATGAGATCTGGATTCCCAGAAGCTGATGAACTAGCCTCTGAAAGAAAATTTGAAAAGAGGAGTTTTACTCACCCAAAAAATAAAGTGAAAATATGTCTGGAAAGCTCTGGATGTTGGCTACAAAAAGTATTTTGTAGTCAACACCAAATTCCAAGTTCATCTGTGTCCAAAAATTAAGACCATGGACTGAGGTCTGAGAAAATTGCTACTGGACAGCAACTTCTCAAGAAAGAAAATATGATTTTGAGGGGGGTTTTGCATCCATGCTTGTCCCCATTTCCCTAGGTTTTGGTTAGTGATCACTAGACATTTTAGTGGTGAATCAACTATACCAAACCATCCTTGGGGTACATTAGGACTAAGCATTTCATTTGCTTGGGGAGGGGGATTTTACCCTTTGAAATCAAGATTTAGTGCTTGAAAATGGTTTTTTAGGGTTTTGAAAGTGCATTTTTGCAAGTAAGCAAGAAAAGCTTTGAAAATAATGTTGATCTTTGTAGAAGATCATCCATGGAGATGGTCTTCCATGGTGATCTTCTTAGATCTAGAGAAAGAAGATGAAAGAACTACATTTTGTAGTTTGAAGATGCATGCATGGATGAGATTTAGGGTTAGGAAGAGGAGGGTTTACCAATCTTCCTTGTGTTCTTGAGTGTTTGGCTTGAGTGTATGAGTGTTTAGGGCTTGAATATGAGAGTGAGTGGATGAGTATGAGTTGGGAAAGATTGGAGAGAAAAAGGTGACAATTCTTGAAGAATTCTCACTGTTTTCTCTCTATATTTCGCCAGAGGTTCGGTGCAATTGTGTTCTTGCTCTTTATTTTTGTGACTGGAGGGCTCAATTTATAGCCCTCTGAAATTGACAATCTCATCCGCGCGGACAGGACCTGCAGCGTGCACTGTTCATTAAATGCAGCTTCAGGCTTTGGACAAGAGGAATAATCTTTTTGAAAATTCAAATTAACAGCCAGTTTTTTGTTTCCAGCCATTGCCATTTTTGGTTTTCTTCTTTTGTTTTTCTTTTTGAGATTCTTTTTAAGGTTTAACCTTAAATAACAATGCCCATTTTACCCTCACTTTGTTAGAAATGTTAGGATAGTTAGGAATTGTTAGAAATGTTATAACTTTCGTTAATTTTCTAACGAAAATTCTAACAAGCTCAAATTGGAGCACTTACAACTTTGAAAATGGTTCAAGTCATAACTGCCTTGCAAGCATTTTCACGTCACTATTTAAAACTCTTGCCAATATCTTTTTGGTCTATTTCAAGTTCTACATTGTAGTACTAAACTTTTCTAAATGCCTAGTTAAAGAGTGATTAAATCTATACTCCTTAGACTAGGTTAAAAAGCTTGCAAAGTCTCTACCTCAACCCAGTTTTGGCATGACTCGCGCTGCTGGTAATGAGTCATTCCCAGGCCCTGCACGACTGCCCTGGTTTCACGACTAGTGCTCCCTAATGTTCCCTTATGTAGCACGACTGAATCAGCTTGGTCATGACTCGTGCTCATAGGCACGAGTCGTGCCTCAACACCAGAAGCCACGGTTCTTCACAGCAAACAGCAGCAGTAACAACAATAACAACACCATGCTCTGTCCAGCTATTGCAAAGGAATTAAACACAGCACACAACCAGTTTGGAACCATAATATACTCCTTTCATAGCCCATAACACATATCTATAACAACTTTACAATTTAACCAACCTTCTTTAACCAATTATCACACCAAGGTTTACCACCTTTCACTTTGCTCACTTTCAGCTCATGGTTAACCATTTTACCAGCCATAACTTGATAAAACCACATCATATGCTCAGGATAACATCATTAAATCACATGAACAGATATAGAAAAGAGCCATAACAACTTACCTCAATGAAAAGAAGAGATAATCGGATAAACTTGCTCACAACACCTTCCTTAGCAATAATTCCAAGTTGAAAACAACAACCACACAACCTAGGAATTTCTGGGATTTTAAGATGTTAAACAAGGGTTTGGGAAGCTTCTTGGCTGATAGAAGGAAGAAGAAGATTGAGGAAACGTAATAAGCTTCTTAAGGAAGCTTTAAGAGGATATATATAAAGCATTTTCATTCTAGCTCCTCCAAGGTTGAAAATAACCAAAACACTACCTTGAACTTAGAAGTACACCTAAGCTCCTCACTGTTTTAATAACACTTTCAACTCAATATTCAAGTGTTATAAACTTTACTACTCATTTCCCTTTTAACTTCATTTAGGCATTATATAATCAAAGTCACTATAACACCATTTATAACACATAATTCATCAACAACGCCAAAAATGAACACGTAAGCAAATCAAATGCTAATAAACCAAGGATGATATGCAAGGCATACCCAACCCCACGTGCTTCACGTGTGACCAAAAGATGCCTAGGTTTAGGGTCGTGACACTACAAGTCTTGCTTTATTCCTTGTTATTTTTCCAGACTCATCCAATTTATTTCTAAAAACCCATTTCGTTCCTATCACTGTCTGATCATTGGGGCGAGGCACTAATTATCATACTTTGCATATGTCGAATTAATTGAGTTCTTCTTGCATAGCTTCTACCCAGTTGGGATCATTGAGTGCTTCTTCCATTTTCTTTGGTTCTATATTTGACACCATTGCAGAGGAGAATAGACTATGTTGTTCTTCCATACTCCTCAATTGGCCTCTAGTAATTCTTGGACCAAAAAAATCACAAATCATATTTTCTATTGGGTGACCTCTAGCTGGTCTCACTTCCCTTGAAAGGTCTTGCCTGACTGATTCTTGTCTTAAGATTTCTAAGGGAGGAGTAAAATTGGTTGAGGGAGGTGTGACCGGTTGAGGTGATCTGTTAGAAGCTGGTGAGGTTGACAGATGATCAGTTTCAGGTTGAGATGAAGGAAATGGTAAATGAATATTTGAAATTGGTTCAGGTTCAGTTGGTGTAGTAGGAACACTGATAGAGGGACTAGCTGATAAAGAATCGGTTAAGGGATTTTGGAAATTTGATTCTATTCTAACCGATTGAGGGAAGAATGAGTCATCAACTAGGGCTCTATCGGTTACACCACTTGGTAAGCCTGAATTTTGAGCTAGAGGTTGATTTGCAATGGTTCTGATATTTTGATTGGAGTTAGAGTTGCTGGATTCACATGTCTCAAAAACACCAGAATCATTAGTACTATTTAGAGCCTTGTCAGACTCTAGCAAATCAAATTCATCAAATGTAACATAAACAGATTCAACAATTTTCAACAGACGTTTATTAAATATTCTAAATGTATTACTGTGCTTGACATAACCAACAAAGATACCTTTAACGGCTTTCTCATCAATTTTACCTCGATATTCTTTACCATTGTAAAGAACATAATATTTGCAGTCGAATATTTTGAAGAAACCGATGTTGGGAATTCTGCCACGCCAAAGCTCGTAAGGAGTCTTATTGTGAAACTTATTGACCAATGACCAATTCTGAGTGAAGCATGCTGTGTTGATAGCTTCAGGCCGAAAGTACTTGGGTAGCCTTGCTTCAGATATCATCATTTTTCCAATCTCGATCAAGGTTCTGTTCTTCCTCTCAACAACACCATTTTCCTCTCAACAACACCATTTTGTTGTGGTGTTCCAACAGCTGAGAAATTGTGATCTATTCCATGATCATCACAGTACTGAGCAATGCCATTGTTCTTAAATTCCGTTCCATTGTCGAATCTCATACTGATGATGTCACATTCCTTTTGAGTTTGAAGTCAACGAAAAATCTTGGTGGCAACTCCATAAGTGTCATCTTTGGAGCTGAAAGTTTCCACCCAGGTATATCTTGAATAGTCATCTATAACAACTGGGGCATATCTACTTTCCCCTAAACTGACAGTTGTTGTGGGGCCAAACAGATCCATAAGTAGCAGTTAGAGGCACATAGATGTGGACATGCAGGATGTTTTATGTTGCTTTCCTAGCTGGCATGCTCTGCATTTCCTTCCATGATCAGCAGACACTTGAGGTAAGTCGGTGACCAAATTTGCATTGCCTAGCTTGGATAAGTATTTGAAATTCAAGTGACTGAGTCTCTTGTACCATAGCCAAGAATTCTCACTGATATTCTTTGCTACAAAATAAACATTAGTAACACTAGAAACATCATTTAAACTTATAGTATATATGTTACCTTTTCTTTGTCCAGTGAAAAGGGTTTCTCCGGTAGCAATGTTTTTCATATGACAATTGGAAGAAGTAAAAACACAATGCATACATTTGTCACAAAATTGTGATAAGGAGAGAAGGTTATGTTTAAGACCATCCACCAAAGATAGCTTCTGTACAGTAAATGTACCTCTTATTATGGATCCACGATCGACAATTTTACCCTTTGCGCTGTCACCAAAGACAACTAGAGGACCTGATGCTTCTTCAATATCTGTAAGGAGATCTGCATGGCCAGTCATATGCCTTGAGCATCCATTGTCCAAGATCCAAATGTCCTTACTTGCATCGGTTGAGGCCATAAAGCATTCCTGGAATAAAACATTAAGCTTACGGTCTCCCATTATTCTTTTGGGTCCAAAGAGTTAGTTCCTCTTTGGCAGCCATACTTGGCCACCACTTGAGCTTTAAGGCTCAGTGGGTCCAGACAGGTGCTTCAAGAGGCATTCATAAGCCTTGTGACCGAAATCTCCACAATTTACACACTTGATTGAAATAAGATGTGAGGAGGTAGATGAGTTAATATTCGATTTTATCACTGCTTTAGAAGGTTTAAAAGTTTGAGCATGAACAAATCATTTGGGCACAAAGGTGTTGGTATTTCCTTTGTTAGTAGGTTGCATATGTTTGGAAATGCCTTTACCGGTTGAGGCAGCTTTACCGGTTAGGACAGCTTTGCCGGTTACAGTTGCCTGACTGGTTGTTGTTCCTTGATCGGTTACAGCTTCTTGATTACCGATTGAGGTTTCCAAATAAGGAGCTTGACCAGCAATGTGAATACCAACTTTGTTGTCACCATCACCAAGTGGGATATAGGGACCCAACTTAGGATCAGCTACCTTAGTCCATTTGGATTTATTTTTGTCAACTTTCTTGACCTTGATCTGTTCCTTCACTTTTGGGTAAGTAAGTGGAACAGCACCAAAAGTACGAGTAGTACTTTCTTTAGCAGGCAAGATGAACTATCATCAAACTTATCCATCAAGTTCTCAGTGACAGATTTAATACATGTCTTATCTTTGCTGTCATTATTGCTGGAGTTAAATCATATACCATATTGGTCATAATAAGACATTTGGTCTTGTAGGATAGTCTCAACAGCAGCCTTTGATTTAGAGTAAGAATCAATAGTCTTAGTGAGAGAATTGTTTCTTGAAACTAAATCAGCAATTTGATTAAGACATATGTTTAGTCTATTTGTGAGATCTTGATTTTCTTTCTCAAATGTTCTGACTCTTGTTTGCTTTCTTTCAAAACTTTTATCTCTACTTTAAGAGAGTCATTTTCAGTTGAGATTCTTTTAAAATCAGCAGCCATAACTTTATGAACATCATTTAATTTTTCAAAGTCATAAAAGAGTTCATTCATCACCTCTGCCATATCAGAATTTGACAAGTTAGGCATTGGGTCAATAGTTGGATGATAGGTTGAGGACGATGGTTCAAATTTGGGATCAAAGTTAGGTAAGGAGGATGTTGGTTGAGAGCTTAAGTCGGTTAAGGTTTTCTGAAATTGGATCGATCGAGGTTCAAACACAGGTTGGGTTATGAATGTCATCGGTTGGGTTTGAGTTTGAAAGGTCGGTTGCATTGGTTGCATCAATGGTTTGAGAGTGTGAGGGGTTTTGCTTTGACCATAGAGATCTCCACCTATACTCTGAATTTTGAAATTGTGGGGATTTTTCGCCCTTGGTATAGGTTCATCATAATATGACAAGGGAGATCTTAAAGGTGTGGTAGTGTCATTGTAAGTGCTTGACTGGTCAGTGGCATGTCTATAGATGGGTGACTGTAAAGGAGTGGGTCCAGATTTTGTTCCAATGAGAACTACAAAATTGACATCAGCATCTTCATCTAAGTCGGTATTATCATCCTCTGAATCAGTTTCAAACAAAAAAGGCATAGCCTTTTCGGTTCCTTCCTCGTCTACTAGGATCTTGGATCTAGGATTTTTCCTAAAGGGTTTCTTTCTAAGAAATTCATACTTAGGTTGAGGGCATTTAGAAGCAAAATGGCTGATTTTCCTACAGTTGTAGCAAATAAACTCACCTTGAGCATTTTTGCCATCGGTTGAGGTTGAGGTTTGGCCAGATCTTTGGAAATTTCCAGATCTTTGAAAGGATGAGGGTTTGGAATGGAAGGTTTACTGGCATGTTGTTGGGACTTCTTAAAGTCTTTGAACTTTCTATAGTTTCGGGCAAAGGCAGCAAATTCATCTTCCTCAGAAGGCTTACTATAGTTGACATTGGTTTGGGATGGTTGAGACTGAGAGTTTGAGGGAGAGTTAATTGCAAATAGGTTGTTGAACAAGGAAGAGCCTGGGAAGATCTCATTTTGAGCTGGCAGAGAGAGGTTTTTAAATTGTTTTTGAACTCTACCCAGCCTGTTGAGGTCTTCCTCATACAGAAATAAAGTAGAAACAATATTCTGAATGTGAGTCTTGTACAAGTCTCGGCATTTATTTAGAATAGCTACCTTAACATGCCATAAGTCTCCAAGAGAATCAAGGAAACGCATGTTAAGATCTTTCATGGTATATATTCTACCTAAGGATGCACAAGAGTTGCTTACCTCGCAGAATCGATCGCACGTTTCTCTGAGGGACTCACTGGGGTTCTTCTTGAAGGACTCGAACTCAGCTACACTTTTGTACAGCCAGTTGTCCTTTGCCACTTGATCTCCTTCAAAGTATCTTAGGATACTTTGCCACACTTGTTGGGCAGTCTCATAGTTCTTTACTTGTTTGTACAACCTATAATCTAGACCAGAGGTTAGAATGTGCATAGTCTTTTTGTCGAGGGCTACACATATCTTATCCTCTTCAGTCCATTCTTCACGGGTCTTCGGAACAATAGTCTCATAGACTTCAAACTCTTATTCTGATGATCTATCGACATGATCCATGAGAGAAGTTTTTGGGGCTCTTGGCATAGTGTTGACTTTGATGGGAATGATTGGACCATCTCTAACTACAGTCATTAATATGTCGTCAATTGAATCCATGTACCGCATGATTCTATTTTTCCATACTGGAAATTCATTTTCATTTAACATGGATATCGTTGCAATGTTCCACGTTTGCATGAGTTTTCCTGCCATCCTGGAATCGGCAATTCAAGCTGTGAAGCTTGGAAAAAGATTTTTCAAAAATTGAAGGCTCTGATACCAATTGTTAGGCTTAATTGGTAGGAAAACAGGCTAGAGGGGGTGAATAGCCTTTTTTAAACTTCTTTTCTAAAACCTTTATAAAATATCCAAGTAACTTATCACTTGCAAAATCGATGGTAACCAGTTGCACAGCGGATAAAATATTACTAGTTTACTCACACAAAAGTGATCGGTTAAGTAAAGAGGTTTCAAATGAAAGTAAGTTAAAATATCATGCAATTAATATTCCAATAAAAAAGACAAACAATCAGTTAATGGAATCAAATGTTGTAACCAGTGATAGAGTTCAACCGGTTACAAGGACAAGAAATAATGAGCAAATAAATAAACAAGGGGACATAGTTATTTAGAGAGGTTCAAAGTATTAAATAACTGCTACGTCCTCTACCAAGTTTGGTCAAAACTTGGATTTGTGAAAAGGTGCACTATTAATGTCAATAGTCTATTACAAGCTGCAAGCTTTATGATTGAAAGCTGCCTAACGGAAAGTGATCACTAATGGATCGTGATACAAGATTTGACCAGGTGTTTCAAGAGATGTGTTCACAAGTTGAACTGATTTCTCTTGAGTGTGTAGTGTGATCAATCAATGTTCTCCAAAGATAGTCTTGTTAGGGAACACTTACAGCAAATGATTGATTGTGCACAGTGTATGTCGTAACAAATTATCTAGTGAATATAAGGACTGATTGCTTTTAACTTCAATGTTTGAACACTTACAGTTCTTGACAATCTCACTCTCAAAGTCTTTAATGCACCAATCCTCTTCAATGCTCTAAGGGAGGTATTTATAGTGTCTTCAGGAAGAGTTGTTGTCTTTGGAGGGGTTGAAGGAATGACTTGGTCTGATATGCATTTAATGAGAATATATTCAACATTAAATGCCTGAGATTTGATGTACAAACATCTTTGAATTTTCCACTGAATAAAAGAGTTGTTGTGAGTCCTAGTAACTGGAATATTCCTGAAGTAGTTACTGATAAGGCGGCAGCAAATTCTTCATAGCAACTGTTCTACCAACTCTAACTAAGTTGTGCGCTGAGTAGGTGAGAACATTAAATGCTATTGATAGGAAGCTTGTTGAGGAAGCTTGGCTGGTTGCAGCAACTTGAGGGACCTAATCGGTTGACTGAGTCAACCGGCTGAATGGTTGGTCAGCTAAGGGGCATAACCGGTTGAGGTGTCAACCGGTTGAAGCTTTGACAACAAGTAACCAATAACACTTTTGGAAAATCTCTAGGTCGTCAAGTATTTAATAAAATACAAGTGAGAAACACTGGCACTAGCACTAAGGGGATCCTAAATGTACATAGAAAAATCTAAGTAGTCTAGTTAAAATTAGGGGTCCTCAATAATGTTATGATTGGGATTAAGCAATTCTTATGCTATACATATATTTGACTAACAAAGTTTTTAAAATATCAATTATTACTATAATATAATGAATATAATATTATTTTTAAATAAGAAACCCGCACCAGGTCTGGGAGATTCCGCTACACTCTCTTCTTCGCCTCGAATAACATCTAGTTAACAGGGTCTAAGTCGGATGCAAGGCGAAGGGGCATAGATTGAATTGTTCAATCACAGAGCACGGGCACAATACATGGCGAGTTCTCCGATGAAGGAATAGGACAAGAGATTGAACAAGAACTAACCGATGAAGGGGCGCCACCTTTTGACCCGTGTGACAAGACGGCTATTGTTGTTCTGAGGAAGCGTCTTGAGTCAGCTAACCTTAACGTCGACTCAGTACAGAGTGAAACTGATGTTAAGAAAGCTGTAAGTAGTCGCCGCTTACCGTGCTTGATAATGGTGCTATCTCAAACGATACTATTTTGTTGAAGGAGGATACTGTTATCAATACTGTTTTGTTGAATGATGATAGTGTTATGAATGATATACTTATGAATGATGATAGTGTTATGAAAGAGGATATACTTATGAATGATGATAGTGTTATGAATGAGGATATACTTATGAATGATGATAGTGTTATGAAAGAGGATATACTTATGAATGAGTATAGTGTTATGAATGAGGATATACTTATGAATCATGAGTATAGTGTTCTGAATGAGGATAGTGTTATGAGCAGTTCTACCAACTCTAACCAAGTTTTGCGCTGAGTAGGTGAGAACATTAAATGCTAATTATAGGAAGCTTGTTGAGGAAGTTTGGCTGGTTGCAGCAACTTGAGGGACCTAACCGGTTGACTGAGTCAATCGGCTGAATGGTTAGTCGGCTAAGGGGCATAACCGGTTGAGGTGTCAACCTGTTGAAGATTTGACAACAAGTAACCAATAACACTTTTGGAAAATCTCTAGGTCGCCAAGTCTCCAATAAAATACAAGTGAGAAACACTGGCACTAGCACTAAGGGGATCCTAAAGGTACATAGAAAAATCTAAGCAGTCTAGTTAAAATTAGGGGTCCTCAATAATGCTTATTATGATTGGGATTAAGCAATTCTTATGCTATACATATATTTGACTAACAAAGTTTTTAAAATACTCCCTCCGTCCCAGAATGTTTGTCCCATTTGACTTTTTTGTTGAACTTTGACCACAAATTTATGAGAGATTAATCATGTTCATAAAATTCTAAAAGTTGTTGTTGATAATATTATTAATGGTGAATCAATAGGAATTTTTAGAATTTCATGAACATAATTAAATTGTCATATATTTGTGCTCAAAGTTCAAAAAAAAAGTCAAATAAGACAAGCATTTTGGGACGGAGGGAGTATAAATTATTACTATAATATAATGAATAGAATATTAAATATTTCCTCTGTTTCCGATAGATAGAAACGATTCAAAAATGAAGGAAAATTAAGAAAGGTGATATGTTATTAGTGTAGATAGTTGGGTAGAAGAGAAAAAGTAGGGTATGAAACAATAAGTGTATACTCATTTTGTATCATTCGAAAATGAATAAATTTCCATTTTGCGTGTCCCATTTAAAAAGACACGCACAAAAATGAAAACCTTTTAACACTTCTTTATCCATAAGATCCACAAGTCATACTAAAAATAATTATTCACTTACTATTTTTTATCCACTTTATCCCTCTTATCTCACTTTGTATACTAACAACACTTATAGTTCGCTCCCAAATTTTTGAAGGAGAGAAAAGAAAAGAAAGGGAGGGAAGGAAGGGGAGGGGATAGAAGGGGAAGGGAGGAAATTCAATTTTTTTTTGAAATACTTCTGAGTTTAGGAAGGAATTTTTTTTTAATACACTTGTACCCTTATTAAAGAAAGTGAGAGTTACGTTTTTTTTGTTGAAATTCCCCAAACTTTCATAAAGTTTAGGGGCAATTCGGAAACTTTTCCAAACATTCCAAGAGAGGAAGGACCTGCTAGGAATTAGAATTCCAACCAGGACCTCGCTGGAAAGAAGCCTCTGGCTGCCACCTTGCATGAATCTAGAAACATGCTGACACGACAGAGGATAACGCCGGGCGGCTTCTTTTGTCGCAGATTAACGCCGGGCGGCTTCTTTATGAAGCACGCTGCAGCCTATAAATAGAGGCCTCCTCTACCCATTTTATATACAATTTTCAGCACTGTACTCTGCCAAATTCACACCACGAATTTCCAGAAACTAAAAACACTCAAAACTCACCTCCCTTATACACAAATCCCCTCCTAATCTATTCCTAAATAGGAAAATCCCCTTGGGAGATAGAGAGAACCATCATTGGTAATCTCTCCTTCCTTTTCCCTTGATATACTCTCATTATATTGCTTTGCTTATTGTTTGTCATTTATATTTCCATTACTTGTCATCTATATTGATTTATTGCCCTAAAGTTCCTATCCTTGCAATGTAAATCATCATATCCCCTTTCCCCCACATAAAGGATTCATTGGGGATCCTCTCCCAAGGATGAACAAGGGTCCACAAGTGGCTTGTTCTAGGAAAGATCCACCACATGATGATGTGATGTCCCTTTACTTTTTACATAAAAATGCAATCTTTATTTCCATTATGTCATCCCCTTCCCTTGATCTAGCTTTCCAAGGATTGTCCACCTTATGAGGTTTTAAAGGACATAGGAAATGCCATAAAGATCATCCCTTTTACATTATGTCTCTATCTTAATAATGCTCATTGTGTTATTTACCTTAAAAATGCAATCTTTACTTTAAATGTCATTTTCCTCATGTCCCTAAAAGATGGATCTCTCTTTGAGGATAGTCTAATAGCCTTTTAAGGCACAAAAGACATATGATGAGTATAAAGATCCAATCTTTATACCCCTTTCCCCTAGTCCCTTGGTTCTTGGAGCATTCCGTGGTGAGGATCGGTGTAAAGACTCCATCTTTACATCGTTTCCACCATTAAAAATGCCATAATCGTTGTCCCTTTAGAAACCGACGGATCTTAGTACCGACATCTCCGATAATCACTTTAGATGAACATAAAATGTCCCTACGAATCTCTATCGTCTCAAGATGTAGGATTGATGGGAAAGATTCCTCCTTTTCTAAAGAGTCTCATTTTTGGACTTAAAAGGTATCCCTCTCTCGATCACATCTGACCAAGTCCCCAAAGAACGTTGGTTTAAGACATACCAAGGCTCTTACGTCTACCATGGTTGTTAATCCAACGGGAGGGTAGAAAGGTCCCGTAATGATGATCACAAGTCCAAAATGAGCACGGGATCAAAATCTCGAAAACATCAAATCCAAGGAATCCCGAGCTATAACCTACTTATATAGTTTATATGTCCGGCAGATAAACTTGGCACAATCCCTCCTCTTTTAAAAACACACACACATACGAGCACACAAAAAAGCATAAACTTCGGATCTAGGAAGACTTGCTTTTGCAAGGCTCCTTGGGTGAACGCAATACGTTCTTCCCAATGAGTAAGTTAACCTCCGGACCCTTATATTTTTTTCAAAGTTTTGAGGAAATCAAAATGGCGTGGCGACTCCGCTTTTCAATAAAACTGGTGTCTTTAAACTGAGGTGAACGGGGACCCTATAAAACGGTTCAATCCCAGGGGCCCACATTCACAGTTTGGCGACTCCGCTGGGGACATGTAAAATTGTTTCCAAACTTCTTTTATCATAAGAAGCATTGGAAACGTTTATGAGGGTTAGCCTTCCGTCTCGGGTCCGATTTTTATGCTTGTGCGATTTTTCCTTCTTTCATGCATCTTTGTATTCTTTTTTGGTTTGTGCATACTCTGAATAATGAACAGGTGCAATTCTGAAGCTGTAAGTTGCCAAAAATGCCCGGAGAAACATTCTGGAAATGAAGCAAATTGGAACCTGGAAAACTGCTGGATCTAGCCGAACGACTTGATCTGCCTGGATCTAAGACGGGCGGCTTCATTCGCAGTTCCACCAGGACACTTTTCTGAGGTTAATTTGGAAGCCATGGCAGCTTGGGGCTATTCAGTCCTGAGTCTGGTCAGGTTCCAGAAAATTTACGTGCCTATGTGTTGCATTTTCCCCATCCCTAAAAACATTCTTTTAAAACACATGATGAAAATTTCTATTTTAACTAAAAAAAAAAGAATTTTTTAGGAGACCGCACACTACACGCACTATATATCTTGTACACTTTTGCATGCACGTCCTTTTAACCCGGGATGGTTGTTCAGCTGCAGTCACGGACAGTGTTACGACGCTCCCGGGCGCGCACGGAATCATCCCAAACTCCCCATGGCAGCCAGTGTCGACCAATGCACTAGTCCGTGTCACACTTTTAAAACCGTGACTTTTTGGTTGGTTTTTGGTCTAGACCGTGTCATACAGCCTTGTCGTGTACCCCCGTAAAAGTCAAACCCGAGCCCATGCCAAAAGTCAAGATTCCTCGCGCAAGCGAAGCCATGCCAAAATTTCGTTAGGCAAAAATTGGCAAAATCTTGACCTCGGCATTGACATTGACTTTGACTTTGACCTGCACGGGGTATGTAAAAGTCAAACCCGAGCCCATGCCAAAAGTCAAGATTCCTCGCGCAAGCGAAGCCATGCCAAAATTTCGTTAGGTAAAATTGGCAAGATCTTGACCCCGGTATTGACTTTGACTTTGACTTGCACAAAAGTATGCAGCAATGCTCAATGTGACGCCGTGTCATTTGACTTTTAACGTCCGACCCATGCCTATTATTTTCCTTGGACAATGCCGAAGTCAAAACGTCTATCGCGTAAGCGAAACTCTGCCAAAATTCCGCTGAGGCTAAAAGACTTGACTTTCACAGCATTGACATTGATTATAATTTACATCGCTCGTGCGTTAAAAATTCCTATGATCCATTAGACCCTAGGACCGTTCTTCTCTCTCGTTCGGTGGGATCCGCGTGCCCCATAGGACCCTCGCCCGGGGCTATCCACCCTGGGATGTCGAAATACAGGTGGAAAACGAGGGGCTTATAGACGTAGTGACGGAACCCACTGATCCAGGATCTAGAGTAATTGCGAAAAAGAAGGGCAACCTTTTCCAACCAAATAGAAATAATTAAAAGACACTGTTTTAAGTAAACTTGAACAACTAATGGAATCACAATTGCATGGTACCATTTCTGAATTCTCTAATCGCGACCTTCACGGTCCGATCTCCGCTCTTCGATCTCGACCCCTCACGGTCCGATCTCTAATTTTTAATCCTGACCTTTCACGGTCAAACCTCCAATCGAGACCCTCCCGGTCCGATCTCCGATCTCCAATCGAGACCTTCACGGTCCAATCTCCAATCTTTAATCTCGACCTCTCACGGTCAAATCTCCAATCGAGACCCTCACGGTCCGATCTCCAATCGAGACCCTCACGGTCCGATCTCCGATCTCCAATTGAGACCTTCACGGTCCAATCTCTAATCTTTAATCTCGACCTCTCACGGTCAAATCTCCAATCTCGACCTCTCGCGATCAAATCTCCAATCGAGACCCTCACGATTTGATCTCCGATCTTCGATCTCGACCTCTCGCGGTCAAATCTCCAATCGAGACCCTCACGGTTCGATCTCCGATCTTCGATCTCGATCTCTCGCGGTCAAATCTCCAATCGCTACCTTCACGGTCCGATCTTCGAACTTCGATCTCGATCTCTCGCGGTCAAATCTCCAATCGCGACCTTCACGGTCCACCCTCCGATATCGACCTTTCATGGTCAAATAGGCAATCCCGACCTTCCATGGTCAAATATTTAATCTCGACCTTTCACGGTCAAATCTCCAATCAAGACCCTCACGGTCCAATTTTCAATCTTGACCTTTCAAGGTCTAATCTTTTCCGATCAATTAGGATTAGGAGAAAATGTGTTTTAAGTAAAACTCAAGCAGTACATGCATGTTACTTGAGCCTCTGAGAGTCTAAACCTCACCTACCTCCAAGTCTAAACCTCACTTACCTTCGAGTCTAAACCTTGCCTACCCCCAAGTCTAAACCTTGCCTATCTCTTTTCCACAGCAAGAAAGAAGTGGGTGAGAATATCGGGTCAGCGGCTTTTCAGTGCGGAAACCTCAGGTTCAGACAGTTCAGCAGAATCATCAGTTGTGTCTACTCAGGGGTTTAGAATGGCAGATATGATAGAAAACAGTGATGGTACGGGTAATCCGATGACTAGAGAGGAAGAGTTAGCCCTCGCCTTGGAAAACAGCCGCAAGATTCATGAAGAACATCAAGCCATGCTCATCAGTGCTCTCCGCCGTCATGGAGTTCAGGTAACAGTTGAGGCAAATGGTTCTCTGGTCATAGTCAAAGATGAAACTCCAGAAACAGTGACTTCAACCCTTCCCATCCTACAACCAATACCCTCCATCCTACAACCAATACCCTCCATCCTATAACCAATACCCTTCATCAAACAACCAATACCCTCCATCCTACAACCAATACCATCCTCCTTTGACATATGATTCCCCACCAAGGACTACTGCCCTCTAGTTCCTCCCAGTGTCTCAGGCCATCAGAGCTCCATCACCCTCAGCTCCTCAGAACGGAATGGGCTTCATCACACCTGTTTCTCAGTTTCAGCGGTACCTACCAGTTTATGCTCCAGCTTCACATAATCAGTTTGAGCTATGTGGCTATGTTCTGAGACCCCTATACCCACCTAAATACGATCATGAGTTGCTAAAAGAAAATCCGGATGCCTCAAGTTTTCCGTTGCCGTCTACCGAACTTAGTGAATTCACCCGTCAGTTTCACCGACCTACTACTGTGGTTCCCTCTGCTGGTAAAAGTCTTGTTGCGAGTTCCAGTAACTCGAGTGTTCCCGTTGACCCCCATGTGGCAATATTGATGGAGAAAGTGAAACGAATGCAAGAAAAACTTGATCTCATGATGAGTACCAGTACTCCCTCGACCCAAGATGTCGAACCAGGCAAAGAAGTGATTCTGACGTGCAAAATCCAAATGCCCAAAGTGAGAGAATCTGATAGGACAACTTGCCCCAGAGCTCGCATGGCCAATGCCAACTCTAAGCTTGAGAAAGGCTCGAAGACACAACCAGCTAGTACTACCCCTTTCACTCAATACAACCAACGCAGCACTGAATCCTCTCAAACAGATCCCAATATCCCTCAAAATCCTCCCAGGTTCACTTCCTTCTATCAATATGCTCAGTTATCAAGTTTCGTCCCCGTGACTTTTCCGACCCATTACTTCGGACAACTTGTATTTGCTCCAGCTGCTCCATGGCCTTAAATCCCTCCACTTCCACCAGTATCATGGGCACATAACTGATCATTGCCTCGGTCTGCGATATGGAATTCAAAAGTTAACAGAAAATAGAAAGCTCAAGCGTCCTGGCAGTCCAACCAGCGAAAAGTAGCTAGGCTAGGGGTTACCTATCCTTAAACAAAATTAAAAGATAAAACAGTCTCTCAGTCAACTTTTGTAGGTTCTAGTACTTTCCTCTTTCAATCAAGTCCTCCTCGAACATTGTAGTTAATCTTAAATATTCTATAAAAGAGTCTTTTTCTTTTCTTGCTAGACTTAAGACATTATTTGCACACCTACATTACATTTAATGAAATGGTTTTATTTTATATGATCACTTGCATTGCTCAACAAATAATCTCTCGAAATAACTAATATTTAAATTAATCGGTGTGAGAAAGTCAACTAATGCCTTCCCCCATACACTTTCCTTACCTCACAAAGGCCTCCATCAAGCCATACACTTCCCAAATCATGTCCCCACCATCACCTTGACCAAGTCAACGACGGCAGCAATATCAAGGAACAACAGAAGGTCACTCAGCATCGAAAGGTTGACCCCATGTGGATAACAACCTAGGAGATTGCCATCGCCCTCATGTGCATCGAGAAAGTTCAAGTAGGGGCTTGCCTTCATCCTTATGTGCTTAAAAAAAAGGCCAAGGACCCAGCACCGCCAATCAGAAGCTTGACAGATGGGCAAAATCAAAGCTCGAAGAATGAAAGTTGTCAATAACAATGGAGCGGTCAAAGCAAAGGCAAAAACATTTCATAAGCCCTTAGGCATGTGCAAATTCTTTCTCCCCCAATGAAAGACGAAAATAAGGAAGCAATTGAAGCAGCCGTCCAAAACGACTGGTTAAGGATCATCTCAAGGCATGTGCCTCATCATCCAACATTCTCTTCCGAGCCTTTCCACTAAAGGAACCACAAATCCCATTTCTCAAAGTCAAACACAGTTCAGCCGAACTACGGCGACCTGAGCTCCTCACAATGAAGGGAACGTAGGCAACCAGAAAATGGTCCGGTCATAAAAACATTCAAATCCCATAAACCCGGTCTCTGATCTCCTCTATACACAGACCTTTCTTTCACACATAGCCAACTTTGCTCCGTGACACTGGTTGACTTTCTCCTCATGATTAATCGAAATGTTTATTCATATCAAGATTAGTGGTTGAATAACCCGGACATTAATAAAGAGTTTTAAGCAATCTTGTGATCATTGTAAATAAAACAAGTCTTCAGATGTCTTGATAAGTCTTCTTTTTCTACATCTTAGGAAAAATAGTGCTAAACACTGATTTTCTGTCAGCAGGGGCTTCCATACACTTTTACAAACCTTCCTACACTTATACTCTTTCAAAAGAGTCAAACCCAAAGAGAGTTCTTGTGCCTATGTCGAATGAGGCCATCAAAATAACACAAAATCGGAATCTATTCCCACCTTTCAAAAAATATGCCCCTGCATGTATAAATTTCTAAAATTCTTTTCTTTTACATCTTCTTGCGGTTGACTGATTGACTAAAGACAATAAAAAAGTAAGTATGAAAGGATAGGTTTTCCCTCTTCTGCTACAATTTGCATTAGGGCTGTGTTGAAACTCTTCAGGGTTGGGGCTTCATCAAGCCATTTCTTTAGATTGGGGCTTCTCTAGTCATTTTTGGGTCCGCATCGAGTTCCTCACTACGTCACAAGATGGATTCGGTCTTGGTTAGATCAATCTTAGGATCACTTTTGCAGTACCAATCATATAGGGACTTTTGCTAGGTTATCAGATTGGGGCTTCACCAAGTCACTTCTTCAAAATCTAGACTTCGCCTACTCAGTTCATCAAGCCGGGGCTTTGCCAAGCAAAGGAAAGTTTTGTTTGTTGAAAGCCTGCCCCGAGCAAATTCTTTGATGTCAGGATCGGGGCTTAATCATGACTTTAAGTCACATTTAAAGTCGAGTCTACAAGACCCATTCGCACCAATCAGAATGAGAATCTTTTCTTGAAACTAGGATGGGCTTCACGCTTCATAACGTAATGCTTTAATGGATTGGGGCTCATTAAGTGCATTTTGAGATCAGTCATGGTCAACCAACCAGTTTGGTTTTATAAGCAATACATTCGGGCCTTCCCCATGATACTTTGTCAAGTCGGGGGCTTCGTAAGTCATTTGGAGAAGTTTTTGTCCATGGATTCCTTGAGGTCGCTTCAAACACGAATCTCTCTTTGGATGACCAGTCAGTTTGGTGTTTCGCAGTTATCTTGGATCAGACCTTCAGTCGGAGATCAACCAAGTCATCTCTTCAAGCCGGAGCTTTGCCAATAAAAGGATCTTTCCTCGCTTTAATAGAATCTGGGGCTTTGCAGAATTTTTCCCTCAGATCGGGGCTTCGATAAGTCACATCCATCCTCAGAAGAGAGGTTTGGTCACTTTGACATTTGCTTTAGTCTTTGGTTCTAAAAGCCTGTCAGCATCAGCTTCAAGTGCCAAAGTTTGAGAAAGGAACTTCAATCAAGACCCAAGGTTGAAACCCAATCTCAGCCCAAGAGGGAATTCTGATCCATATGATGCCTTTTGGCAGCATTGACAACATCTCAGCAACAACAGCAGTTCAGTCCGCACCCCAAGGGATACAACCCCACCTTCTCAAAACCTGCATAAAAATCATTCCCTATGACATTTCATATGTCCCAAACACATTTCATATACATCCTGGCCCAATTTTCGTCACATTTCCACACAAAAAATCGCCCCGAGGCTCAAGTAACGTGCCAAGTAGTAATGATAACAACAAATAATTTCCGTTATCTCCAAATGGAATAACGTTGTCTCCCAAAATTTCCCGTTATCTCCAAATGAAATAACGCTTTCTCCCAAAATGTCCCGTTATCTCCAAATGGAATAATGTTGTCTCCCAAAATTTCCCGTTATCTCCAAATGGAATAACGTTTTCTCCCAAAATTTCCCGTTATCTCCAAATGGAATAACGCTTTCTCCCAAAGCTTCCGTTATTTCCAAATGGAATACGCTTTCTCCCAAAATTTCCCGTTATCGCCAAATGGAATAACATTGTCTCCCAAAATTTTCCGTTATCTCCAAATGGAATAACGCTTTCTCCCAAAATGTCCCGTTATCTCCAAATGGAATAACACTTTCTCCCAAAATTTCCCGTTATCACCAAATGGAATAACGCTTTCTCCCAAAGCTTCCGTTATTTCCGAATGGAATAACGCTCTCTCCCAAAAATTTATGTTATCTCCAAATGGAATAACGTTGTCTCCCAAAATTTTTCGTTATTTTCAAATGGAATAACGCTTTCTCCCAAAATGTCATGTTATCTCCAAATGGAATAACGTTGTCTCCCAAAATCTTTCGTTATCTCCAAATGGAATAACGTTTTCTCCCAAAAATCTTCCGTTATCTCCAAATGAAATAACGTTTTCTCCTAAAAGCCTCCGTTATCGCCAAATGGGATAACGTCTCCTCTGGAAAAATCTCCGTTATCGCCAAATGGGATAACGTCTCCTTCGAGAAATCTCCGTTATCGCCAAATGGGATAACGTCTCCTCCGGGAAATCTCTGTTATCGCCAAATGGGATAACGTCTCCTCCGAGAAAATCTCCGTTATCGCCAAATGGGATAACGTCTCCTCCGGGAAAACCTCCGTTATCGCCAAATGGGATAACGTCTCCTCCGGGAAAATCTCCGTTATCGCCAAATGGGATAACGTCTCCTCCGGAAAATCTCTGTTATCGCCAAATGGGATAACGTCTCTTACCAGAAATCTCCGTTATCGCCAAATGGGATAACGTCTCCTCCGGGAAAACCTTCGTTATCACCAAATGGGATAACGTCTCCTCCGGGAAAATCTCCGTTATCGCTAAATAGGATAACGTCTCCTCCGGGAAATCTCCGTTATCGTCAAATGGGATAACGTCTCCTCCGAAAAATCTCCGTTATCGCCAAATGGGATAACGTCTCTTTCGGGAAATCTCCGTTATCGCCAAATGGGATAACGTCTCCTCCGGGAAATCGTTATCGCCAAATGGGATAACGTCTCCTCCGTAAAATCTCCATCATCGCCAAATGGGATAACGCCTCTTACTAGAAATTTCCGTTATCGCCAAATGGGATAACGCCTCTTACCAGAAATCTGAGTTATCGCCAAATGGGATAACGTAATGTGACAGCCTCTGAATTGTCAAATACCAGCTTTAGCTACCTTTATCTTCGCGATAGCGACGTAAGCTCTAGCTTTTTAAGGTGACATCCTCCGAATTGTCAAATTCCAGCTTTAGCTACCTCTATCTCCGCGATAGCGACGTAAGTTATAGCTTCTTAAGGTGACAGCCTCCGAATTGTCAAAATCCAGCTTTAGCTACCTCTATCTCCGCGATAGCGACGTAAGCTATAGCTTCTTAAGGTGACAGCCTCCGAATTGTCAAATTCCAGCTTTAGCTACCTCTATCTCCGTGATAGCGACGTAAGTTATAGCTTCTTCAGGCGACATCTTCCGAATTGTCAAAAAAAGCCCAGGATCCTAGACCTGTTCCTAACTGTCTAGTGGATCCTGAACTACGATCACGGCTTGATTCCTCCGGGATACGTAGGTAGCCTTTCAAAAGGTCCAGCCATCCGATCACCTTGGTCACCCCCTTCCTTCATCACTCCTAAGTGGTGCGTGAGCCTTTCAAAAGGTCCAGCTATCCGACCACATTGGTCACTTACTTCACTTGGCATATCCCCAGCAGGAACAGCCATTCGACCTCTTAGGTCGCTTCCTTTCCATCTTCATAGTAAGGGACCAGTTTCTCTTCACCATTCCCCAGTGAATTCCGAACTACAGTCATGGCTTGATACCTCCGGGATACGTAGATAGCCTACTTTAGGTTCAACCAACCCATCACATATGACACCCTTTTCCCAGTGGACCCAGAACTACGATCATGGCTTGATTCCCCCAGGATACGTAGGTAGCCTTCCAAAGGTTCAGCCACTCGACCTCCTTGGTCACCCAATCCCAATTCATCTCGGCAGTTCGCCAGATTGGATTCTCATTTTTATCGACAACCCCACTTGCTTTGCAAGTACCGTTGCCGAGGGGCTTCTGTAAGTACCCAAATCTGGCTCATGCCTTTCGGTTAAGCTTTTCGGCAATTTCCCAAACTTTCATAAAGTTTAGGGGCAAATCGAAAACTTTTCCAAACTTTCCAAGGGAGGAAGGACCTGGTAGGAATTAGAATTCCAACCAGGACCTCACTGGAAAGAAGCCTCTAGTTGCCACCTTGCATGAATCTAGAAACATGCTGACATGACAAAGGATAACGCCGGGCGGCTTCTTTTGCCGCAGATTAACGTCGGGCGGCTTCTTTAGGAAGAACACTGTAGCCTATAAATAGAGGTCTCCTCTACCTATTTTATATACAATTTTCAGCACTGTTACTCTGCCAAATTCACACCACGAATTTCCAGAAACTAAAAACACTCAAAACTCACCTCCGTCATACACAAATTCCCTCCTAATCTATTCCTAAATAGGAAAATCCCCTTGGGAGATAGAGAGAATCACCATTGGTAATCTCTCCTTCCTTTCCCCTTGATATACTCTCATTATATTGCTTTACTTATTGTTTGTCATTTATATTTCCATTATTTGTCATCTATATTGATTTATTGCCCTAAAGTTCCTATCTTTGCAATGTAAACCATCATATCCCCCTTTCCCCCACACAAGGGATTCATTGGGGATCCTATCCCAAGGATGAACAAGGGTCCACAAGTGGCTTGTTCTAGGGAAGATCCACCACATGATGATGTGATGTCCCTTTACTTTTTACATAAAAATGCAATCTTTATTTTCATTATGTCATCCCCTTCCCTTGATCTAGTTTTCCAAGGATTATCCACCTTATGAGGTTTTAAAGGACATAGGAAATGCCATAAAGATTATCCCGTTTACATTATGTCTCTATCTTAATAATGCTCATTGTGTTATTTACCTTAAAAATGCAATCTTTACTTTAAATGTCATTTTCCTCATGTCCTTAAAAGATGGATCTCTCTCCGAGGATTGTCTAATAGCCTTTTAAGGCACAAAAGACATAGAATGAGTATAAAGATCCAATTTTTATACCCCTTTCCCCTAGTCCCTTGGTTCTTGAAGCATTCCGTGGTGAGGATCGGTATAAAGACTCCATCTTTACATCGTTTCCACCATTAAAAATGTCATAATCGTTGTCCCTTTAGAAACCGACGGATCTTAGTCCCGACATCTTCGATAATCACTTGAGACGAACATAAAATGTCCCTACGAATCTCTATCGTCTCAAGATGTAGAATTGATGGGCAAAGATTCCTCATTTTCTAAAGAGTCTCATTTTTTAACTTAAAATGTGTCCCTCCCTCGATTACATGTGACCAAGTCCCCAAAGAACGTTGGTTTAAGACATATCAAGGCTCTTACGCCTACCTGTAAGTACCCAAATCTGGCTCATGCCTTCCGGTTAAGTTTCCCGGCAATTTCGGCAAGTTTCCCGGCAATTCCGGTAAGTCTTCCGGTAATTCCCCGGACTTTCCTAGAGTTCCGGAACAATTCCGGAACTGTTCCAAATCATCTAAAGGAAAAAAGGACTACTTGGAGCCAAAGAAACACGTTTTTCTTTTATATGGAATTCCTTCTAGAAGACTGCCACCTTGCATGTTTCTAGAAGGAACTGCATGTGGCTCCTTATGTCGTGCGACATAACCAGCCAGGGAGAGTTCTAGAATCATGCCACCTTGCATGTTTCTAGAAGAATCCAGAAGTGGCTACTTATGTCGTGCGACATAACCAGCCAGGGAGAGTTCTAGAATCATGCCACCTTGCATGTTTCTAGAAGGAAAACGGTTATGGCTTGTTATGTCGTGCGACATAACAAGCCCATGCAGGCAGCCTATAAATAGAGGCCTTCACCTCTCATTTGAGATACCTTTTCCACCCCTCAGTCCCCCTCTATAGGGAATACGCCCAGAAGCATCCCCTCTCCTCACAATCCTCCCAAATCAATCCCAAATCAATCACACACACACTTCCCACACACACACTTCATATACACATCAAGAATCAAGGAGTTCTCAAGGAACCAAGGCTCAATCTCAGCCCCGGAGGTTGCTGTTTTGAAGGCCCCTATATCTAACTTGATATAGGGAGTCGTGGTCTTCAAGGGTAACGATTTTCTACCCTTTTCCACTCTCTATTTTCCTTTGAATGTGAAATCTCTATGCTAAATGCGTTGATAATATAGTATTCTGATTAAAGTTGCATACTTTAGTATTATATTGCCCAGATCCACATCTGATTTCATCATATTTCATGTAAAAGCCCCGGTTTGGCTTGGTATTGCATGAACACTCAAGATGAGTGTGGATCCCTCATATCCACACCCTCTTGAAGCGTTCATTATTGATAAACATGCTCTCTGAGATTTTTTTGTGAAGTAACTTGACCATTTTGGTGCCTTGTTACCTCTGCAAATCTCAGCTGTTTAGGCTTCTGCAAAATGGCTTGTTATGTCACGCGACATAGGCAGCCTATGTCACGCGACATAAGTAGCCAGTTTGCAGATTCCTCATCTTTTTCAGTTGTAATCTGATGTTTGCCTTTTCTAATGCATCAATTTGCATTTAAACTAAAACATTTGCATACAGAGCAGCATCATTTGCATTAAAAGAATATCTTTTTCACCAAAATGACATCTTTGCTTTAAAGGTGCATCCTTTGCACTCAAAAAACCCATTTTCATACATAAAATGCATCCTTTGTATCAAAAGTCATTACTTTACTTTAAAGTAGCATCCTTTGCTTTTCGAATAACATCTCTATGCATCATTTGTATATAAAACACTAATTTTCCACATAAAAATGCATTCTTTGCATAAAAATCTTTTCTTTGCACAAAAAGCATCCCTTGCAACCAAAAGACATTCTTTACACCAAAAATGTCATCTTTTCACTAAAAGTATCATTTTTATCATGCATTCCCCCATGTCCCCATTAGTAACCTCGGAACGGACCGGTGTAAAAGATCCTATCTTTACATCGTTCCTTCCATAAAGGTTTCATAATCTCTTTAGAAAGGGACACCTTTGAACCCTATATCTCCGATTATCACTTAAGATGAGTATGAAGCATCTATACGAGCTCGACCATCTTAAAGTGTAGGATTGATGGGCTAAGGACCCTCCTTTTCTAAAGAACCTCATCTTTGACTATAAAGAGAGTCATTCTCTCGATCACGCAAGTCCCAAGGTCCAAAAATGCGATGATCACAAGTCTAAGATGAGGACGGGATCATAATCCCGAATACATAAAATCCAAGAAATCCCGAGCGACAACCAACAAATGGTTTGTACGTCCGGAAGACAACTTGGGACATTCCCTCCCCTTTATTTTCAAACACATGCACACAAGAAAGCACGCAAGCAAGCACGATTAATGGGATCTTGGGAGACTTGCTTCGGCAAGGCACCTTGGGTGAACGACGATCCGTTCTTCCCAAGGGGTAACTTAACCTCCGAACCCATAAAAATCCTTTTTTCAAAGTTTTGAGGAAATCAAAATGGTGTGGCGACTCCATTTTTCAAATTAAACCGGATGTCTTCAAACTCGCGTGAATCCAACAAACAAAAATTTGGGCACACATTCACAGTTTGGCGACTCTGCTGGGAAAATCCCAAAGGAGAAAAGCTTTTATTTTCAAAACAAAAATCGATACTCGGTATATAGGTGGAAACCACTTACCCTTCCTGTACACTCCTTGATGTGGGAGTTGGGATAACCGGTGGTTTAACAATCCCACGTACCAGTATCCCTTTTCGGAAAAAAAAATTTGAAAAAAAAATATAAAAGAAAGCTTTTCTCTTTGAGCGGGTTAGACTCCCGTCGCTGATTTCATTAATCATGCTTGCTTTCTTTACCTTGCATTGCATCATTTGCATCTTGGAATCCGTGCATACTTTGAACGGGAAACAACCCGAAAAATAGCAAAAGGAGTGGAACCTGGAAAATTGATCCATGCAGTCGTACGGCTCAATACTCCTTGGATTCTGACCAGGCGACCTCAGTGGCAATTCCACCAGGAAAAATCATGGTTAATCTGGTAGTCCTAGCAGCTTGGGGCTACTCAGCTCCATGATCGACTGGGCTCCTTAAAATTTACGTGCTTATGTGCTGCATTTTCCCCGTCCCGAAAATCATTCCTTTAAAACACATTTTGAAAATCTCTGTTTTAACTCAAAAAAGGAACATTTTTAGGAGACCGCACACTACACGCACCTGATATATCCTGTACACTTTGCACGCACGTCCTTCAAACCCGAGGGTGGCTCCAGCTGCAGTCACGGACAGCCTTACGATGCTCCCGGGCTCGCACGGAATCATCCCAACCTCCCCACGGCAACAAATGGTCGACCAATGCACAGTCCGTGTCACACGTTTCAAAAAATCCGTGACTTTTTTGGTTGGTTTTTGGTCTAGTCCGTGTCATATAGCCCAGTTGCATACCCTCGTAAAGGTCAAGCCTTAGTTCATAACGGAAGAGGAACTCTGCCAAAATTCCGACAAGGAAAAATTGGCGAGATCTTGACTCCGACATTGACTTTGACCTTGACCTGCACGGAATGCGTAAGAGTCGAGACCGAGTCTTTGCCAACAAACCAAAAGATCTTTCGCTCAAGCAAAGCTCTGCCAAAATTCCGACAAGGAAAAATTGGCAAGATCTTGACCCGGCATTGACTTCGATTTTGACTCACGCCCGGCGTATGCAACGAAGTTCAATGTGACACTGTGTCATCCGGCTTTTGCCGCCCGACCCATGCCTATTATCTTCTCGGATATTACCGAAAGTCAAAACGTCATTCTGCCAAAATTCTGTCAAGGCAGAAAGACGAGACTTTCCCGGTATTGCCTTGACTATAATCCGCATCGCTCGTGCGTTGAAAGTTCCTATGCCCGCTAGACCCGTTAGGAGCGTCCTTTACTCTCGGTCGGTGGGATCCGCGTGCCCTATAGGACCCTCGCCCGGGGCTGTCCACCCTGGGAGGTCGAAATACAGGTGGAATACGAGGGGCTTATAGACGTAGTGACGAAACCCACTGATCCAGGATCTAGAGTAGTTGCGAAAAAGAAGGGCAAACCCCCCTTTTCCAACCAAATAGGAATAAATAAAAGACATGATTTTAAGTAAACTTGAACAATTAATGTAATCATAATTGCATTTTCTTATCTCTGATATCCCTAATCGAGACCTCCTCGGTCCGATTTCTGATTTTCATGTCCCGACCTTTCATGGTCAAACCCCTAATCGAGACCTCCTCGGTCCGATTTCAGATTTTTCCGATCTCGACCTTTCATGGTCAAATCCCTAATCGGAACCTCCTCGGTCCGATTTCAGATTTTTCATCTTGACCTTTCATGGTCAAGTCCCTAATCGAAACCTCCTCGGTCCGATTTTCGATCTTCCATCTCCCGACCTTTCATGGTCAAATCCCTAATCGAGACCTCCTCGGTCCGATCTTCAATTTTCAATCTTGACCTTTCAAGGTCTCATCTTTTCCGGTCAATTAGGATTAGGAGAAAATGTGTTTTGAGTAAAAACTTAAGCGATAAGTGCATGTTACTTGAGCCTTTAGCCTAAACACTTACCTCCGAGTCTAAATCTTACCTACCTTACCTATTCCCGAGTCTAAACCTTGCCTATCCCTTTTCCGCAGCGAGAAAGAAGTGTGCGAGAATATCGGATCAGCGGCTTTTCAGTGCAGAAAACCTTAGGCAGAATCGTCAAAGAATCAAAATGACAGATTTGACAGGAAACAGTGAGGGTGCAGGAAATCAGATGGTTAGGAAGGAAGAGTTAGTCCTGGCTTTGGAAAGCGCCCATAAGGTTCATCAGGAACAGCAAGCCATGCTTATTGACGCACTCCGTCGTCATGGAGTTCAGGTCACAGTTGAGTCGAACGGTTCTCTGGTGGTAGTCGAAGATGAGACTTCAGAAACAGTGATTTCAGTCCCTTCATCCTATAACCAAGATCCCCCAGCCTATAACCAATACCTTCCTCCATCCACATATGATCCCTTGTCAAGGACCACTTCTCCTCGCCCTTTCCAACATCCTGCTCATCCGGGCTCCATCGCCCTCGGCCCTCGTAACGGATTGGGCTTCACCCCACCTTGTTCCTCGCAAAGAATACTTGCCAGTTTACGCTCCGGCTTCGCATAATCAATTTGAGTTATGTGGCTATGTTCTGAAGCCCCTACACCCACCTGAGTGCGATCATGAGTTGCCAAAGGATGATTCAAGTTTTCAGCTGTTACCTACCGGACTTAAGAATCCTGTTGCAAGTTTCGGTAACTCGAGAGTCCCCGTTGACCCCCATGTGGCGATATTGATGGAACAAGTGAAACAAATGCAAGAGAAGTTTGACTTCATGATGAGTATCAATACTCCCTTGACCCCAGACGTCGAACCAGGCAAGGAAATGACTCCACCAAGCATGACCCAATGCCACCAAAGACCAAACAAAGAATCGTACCCATGTCGGCACTAGTTCCTCACAAAGGAAAGAGTGTCGTAGCCTCCTTCAGCCAAATCCAACAATGGAACCAACTGGACAATGGAACTCCGAGTCTTGAGAACAACAATGTCTCCCGAAAACTCCGCAATACGGATATGCCTTTAAGCAAGATTCTGGAAGAGCTGATGAAATAAAAGCTGATAAAGCCACTGGAGAATTGGAAGCCCAAGAACCCCAACGTTCGGGTGGATGAGTCTAAGCATTGTCTTTTCCATCAATACCCTGGGCACGACACTGATGATTGCACCTATTTGAGGCATGAGATCCAGAAATTGATAGAAAATGGGAAGCTCGAGAACCTCCATGGGCCAAAAACAGAAAGTTATGGTAAGAGGTCAATTCAGGAAGCGCAAGGTCAAAAACGTCAGCCTGATGATTTTGGGATGCCCATGAGCAAAGTTTTCGGCAATTTGGTGAAACCAGGGCTTCTCACACCTCTCGAGGATTATAAGCCAAGAAACCCCAGTAGAGTTGAAAGGACCAAGTTCTGCGAGTACCACAAGCATTTTGGTCATGTGACAGACAAGTGTGTGGATCTGAAGAAAGAAATTCAGTGGCTGATCTACGAAGGAAAGCTCAAGTTACCTGGCAGTCCAACCCGCGAAGAGTAGCTAGACTAGGGTCTACCTATCCTTAAGTAAGACTAAAAAAAAACAAAAGAAAAGAAATAGTCTCCCAGTCAACCTTCGTAGGTTCTAGTACTTTTCTATTTCAATCAAGTCCTCTACGGACATTGTATTTAATCTTCAATTTTCTATAAAAAAAAGTCTTCTTCTTTTCTTGCTAGACTTAAGACATTATTTGCACACCTACATTACATTTAATGAAATGGTTTTATTTTAGATGATCACTTGCATTGCTCAACAAATAATCTCTCGAAATAATTCACGTTCCGATTAATCAGTGTGAGAAAGTCAACTAATGCCTTCCCCATACACTTTCCTTACCCCACAAAAGGCCTTCATCAAGCTATACGCTTTACCAATCATGCCCCCACCTTCATCTTGACCAAGTCAACGACGGCGGCAACATCAAGGGACAACAAGAAGCCACTCAGCTTCGAAAGATTGACCCCGTGTCGACAACAACCTAGGAGCCTGCCTTCGACCTCAAGGATGTCAAAAAAAAATTCAAGCAGGGGCTTGCCTTGGCCCTCAAATGCTTCAGAAAATGAAAAAATAGTGCAAAAAGAGTAATGCCCAGCTAGGCTGAAAATCCCAAAAAAGGGCGGTCTAGGCAAAAAACAGGGTTGCACATAAAAAAAAATGAAAAATGAGGCCAAGGACCCAGCACCGCCAATCAAAAGCTTGACGGACAGACAAGATCAAAGCTCAGAGAATGAAAGTTGTCGATAACAATGGGCGGTCGAAGCAAAGCCAGAAGCATTTCATAAGCCTGCAGGCACGTGCAAATCCTTTCTTCCCCAATGAAAGAGGAAGCAATCAGAAGCAGCCGTCCAAGAATGACTTGGTCAAGGAATCATCCCGAGGCCCACTGAAATTACCCGATCTTTTTCGCGCGCGGGGCGAGGGGGGCGCGGAAAAGGCGGTTGTCTTTCGCGGGGGGTTGGTGTCTGAGACCTCACTTCATGGGAAGGAACAAAATGAGGAGTCGCCACGCGGTTTTTGTATTTTGAGCCCAAAACGTTGAGAAACGGCTATTTGTGAAAAGGTGTCGTTTTTATTGGTAGCAAAAACTTAGGAAAAGGCTTTTGAAAAAGGGGATCATTTTTATTGGCAGCAAAAACGAGTAAAAAGCTTTTAGTACCAGAGATTGTTAGGTTCGGAGGTCACGTTACGTTTCGGGTAGAGTATTACGAGATCGCCCGAAACGCCTCGCATGACGAGTCTTTCTACCTTTCTCGAAAACGTGTGTGTGTGTGTTGGTGTGTTTTGAAATGGGACTTGAATGACAAGCTTAATCTTGGTTTGAATGTCAAACGTTGATTAGGTGACTTTGTTTGAAAAGACGAGCGTTTGAATGACAAACGTCGGTTTGAGTTGAAATGAGCGTTTGCGTGGCAAACGTCGACTTTGAGTTGAAATGAGCGTTTGCGTGGCAAACGTCGACTTTGAGTTGAAATGAGTCATTGTTAACGATTTTTACGAGAAAAATGCGTATTAAATGATTTTAAGTGTCAAATGGCGGCTTTGAGTTTGAAGATGAGCATTCGGAGGCCGAACGTCATTTCGCGCGTTTTGAAAGAGAGTTCGACGGACGAACTCCGGTTTTGAACCGGGCATTACATTGTTAACGATTTTTACGGGAAAAATGCGTATTAAATGATATGCGATCAACGAATCGGGTTGCGACTCGGACTTTTGAAAAGTAAATACTATCACAATCCAAACGGATCGGACTGGTAAATGACAGTATTTAAAGCGGTGTCAACGGAATCAAACGATCCGGAATCGTAAATGACGATCAACGAGGCCAAACGGCTCGGAATTGTAAATGACGATCAACGAGGCCAAACGGCTCGGAAGTGTAAATGACGATCAACGAGGCCAAACGGCTCGGAATTGTAAATGACGATCAACGAGGCCAAACGGCTCGAAATTGTAAATGACGTGAAAGTAAACGGAACGGGGTCGGAACGCCGTTTTAACCCGTGATTACTTCTCTTACGGAAAGAAGAGGATCGAGGACTAAAACGTATCGGACCCCATTAGACGGAGGCGTCTACATTTTGACAATGACGTTCGAAACGATTATAGCGGCGGCGCGTAAACCGAGACGGAACGGAAGATTCGAGAGAGGGAGTTATACCTATGGCTAGGGTCGACTCCTTTGGCTCGGGGAGGTGTGTGCGCGGGACACGGAAAGTTATTCGAAAGGTTGTTTCGAAGTTGTAGGGTGCGTATTTGATCGAAATACGAAGGTTTCACGCGAATCGAGACAAAACGGGAGCTCGGGAGGGTGGAAACCGGTTTGGACCGTGGGGTATGTGATTTTTGGTGTTAAAATCCCCTTTGCCTTTAATGACAACTTCTATTTATAGGGTGAAAATTGCGGTAGGAGTCCGTGCCGGACTTGGAGTGAATTCAGGGGTTTTGGGAATTTTGGAAATCTGGAGGACTTGTTGGCAATTTCGTGAAAATTGCACAAAGATGAGTCCGGCGGACTTGGCTTGCAAACCAGGGGTATTTTGGTCTTTTGGCCTTGATTTGTGATTGACGAGTGACTAGAGGGAGGTGGCATGCGGGACACGTGTCCTGTGACTCACCGAAGTGTGGGAGTTCGTTCCCGGTCCCGGTTTTGTCCGTTTTTAAAATAACGGTCAAGGAAATGTCAAAACGCCCGGAAAGTGCCAGAAAATGCGTTTTGGGAAAGCCATACTTTTACGTGAGATGTCACGTGCTAAGTACGGTTCGGCGTCGGGATGCAGGGGCAGTCCCGGACGTCTCGTTGGCACAGCAGCAGGGAGTTTAACGAGTTCCGGTTAACTTTGGAGCGAGGCTAACGGATTTCGGTTAACTTTCCAGCGGATTTGGACGATCCGGATTTGGGTACTTACGATTAGCCCCTCGGCGACGTCTCCTCCAAGGAGGTGGGGTCGTTGAAAAGATAAGGATCCAAATCGGGATGCCTTACTTTGAAAGAGACACAGGCGGTCGAGTGGTGGACCCTAGCGAAAAGGATTCCTACGTATCCGGCGGAAATCAAGCCGATCGTAGTTCGAAAAGGGGCAAGGGCAGCGCATGGGGACCTTGACTTTGGCGAGACCGTTAGGAGGCGTCTAAACACAGATAAGACCATTCGCGAGGTACACAGCTACCGATGGAAGCTGTTAGGAGGCGTCGAACACAGGGCTTCGAAACCTTCGAGGCGTGTGGCGCCTCAAGCCGGAGTTGCGATGTTGACGAGGGATTTCGTGCCTTGGGTCTTGGGCTTATTGCTGTTGCCGGTTTTATTCATTGAGGATGAGCGTTCGGGCCTACCTGGATGGCGAAGAAGAGGGATTGTTGTGCGAGCTTATTGCAGCTGAGCCAAGTGGAACGGTCGGGCTTATGGGAGCGGCGGGAGATGAATGTTCACTTAGAAGTGAAAAGGTGTTCGGAGCTTACTAGGATAGCCGAAGTGATTTGCAAGGCGTTCGTGCCTTAGGGTTCGGAGCTTATTGCTTTGTTGCCGGAGAGATGACCATTTGCAAGGCGTTCGTACCTTGGGGTTCGGGCTTATGCATTGGCCATTCGGGAGATGACCATTTGCAAGGCGTTCGTACCTTGGGGTTCGGGCTTATTGCGATTCTTAGAAGAGACGGTTTGCAGGCGTTCGTACCTTGGGGTTCGGAGCTTATTGCGGTTGCCGAAAGGTGACTATTTGCAAGGCGTTCGTACCTTGGGGTTGGGCTTATTGCTTGCCGAAGATGATTGTTTGCAAGGCGTTCGTACCTTGGGGTTCGGGCTTATGCTTTGTCCGAAGGAAGTGAACGTTAGTGAAAACCCGTAGAATTTTGACGTCAGAGAGGCGGAATTGTGATTTGATGTCCGAAGACGAGGTGAGCGTTTGAATGTCAAAACGTCAACTGGGAATATAACGTCTGAGACGGAATTGTAATCGGAATGTCCGGAGACATGATTGAGCGTTTGAATGTCAAACGTCAATGGGAATTTAACGTGCAGAGACGGAATTGTAGCTTGGAATGTTCAGAGACACGATCAGCGTTTGAGTGTCAAACGTCAATTGAGAATTTAACGCCCTGGAGACGGAATTGTAACCGGAAAGTTCGAGAGACATGATTGAGCGTTTGAATGTCAAACGTCAATCGGGAATTTAACGTCTGAAGCGAGATTGTGATTTGAGGTCCGGAGACGGGAGTGAGCGTTTGAATGTCAAACGTCGGTTTGGGGTGGAAATGGGCGTTTGAATGTCAAACGTCAACTTAGGATGTAAATGAGCGTTTGAATGTCAAACGTCGACTTGAGAAGGAAGTGAGCGTTTGAATGTCAAACGTCGACTGGGGATTGAGAATTTAACGTCTGGAGACGAGCGTTAGTGAGGACTAACTGAGAATTTAACGTCTGGAGACGAACGTTAGTGAGGACTAACTGAGAATTTAACATCTGGAGACGAGCGTTAGTGAAAACTAACTGGGACTTGACCTCGGGAGAGGGGGTCAGTTGACGTGTCCACTACCAAGAGTAGGGGAGATGATGAGATGTGAAATCTCGGGAGAGGATCTCACGAGGGAGAATAATAGGAAAGGGTCTCACGAGGAGATGGCGAGATGCGAAATCTCGGGAAGGAATCTCACGGGGAGATGGCGAGGTGTGGAATCTCGGAAAGGAATCTCACGGGGAGATAGCGAGATGCAGAATCTCAGAAAGGAATCTCACGAGGAGATGGCGAGATGCGGAATCTCGGGAAGGAATCTCACGGGGAGATAGCGAGATGCAGAATCTCGGAAAGGAATCTCACGGGGAGATAGCGAGATGCAGAATCTCGGAAGGAATCTCACGGGGAGATGGCGAGATGCGGAATCTCAGGAAAGGAATCTCACGAGGAGATGGGGAGATGCGGAATCTCGGAAAGGAATCTCACGAGGAGATGGCGAGATGCGAAATCTCGGAAAGGAATCTCACGGGGAGATGGCGAGATGCAGAATCTCGGAAAGGAATCTCACGAGGAGATGGCGAGATGCGGAATCTCGAGAAGGAATCTCACGGGGAGATAGCGAGATGCAGAATCTCGGAAAGGAATCTCACGAGGAGATGGCGAGGTGCAGAATCTCGGAAAGGAATCTCACGGGGAGATAGCGAGATGTAGAATCTCAAAAAGGAATCTCACGAGGAGATAGCGAGATGTAGAATCTCGAAAAGGAATCTCACGAGGAGATGGCGAGATGCGGAATCTCGAGAGGGAATCTCACGAGGAGATGGCGAGATGCGGAATCTCGAAAAGGAATCTCACGAAGAGATGGCGAGATGCGGAATCTCGGAAAGGAATCTCACGGGGAGATAGCGAGATGCAGAATCTCGGAAAGGAATCTCACGAGGAGATGGCGAGATGCGGAATCTCGGGAAGGAATCTCACGGGGAGATAGCGAGATGCAGAATCTCGGAAAGGAATCTCACGGGGAGATAGCGAGATGCAGAATCTCGGAAGGAATCTCACGGGGAGATGGCGAGATGCGGAATCTCACGGGGAGATGGCGAGATGCGGAATCTCGCAAAGGAATCTCACGAGGAGATGGCGAGATGCGGAATCTCGGGAAGGAATCTCACGGGGAGATAGCGAGATGCAGAATCTCGGAAAGGAATCTCACGGAGAGATAGCGAGATGCAGAATCTCGGAAGGAATCTCACGGGGAGATGGCGAGATGCGGAATCTCAGGAAAGGAATCTCACGAGGAGATGGCGAGATGCGGAATCTCGGAAAGGAATCTCACGGGGAGATGGCGAGATGCAGAATCTCGGAAAGGAATCTCACGAGGAGATGGCGAGATGCGGAATCTCGGGAAGGAATCTCACGGGGAGATAGCGAGATGCGGAATCTCGAGAAGGAATCTCACGGGGAGATAGCGAGATGCAGAATCTCGGAAAGGAATCTCACGGGGAGATAGCGAGATGCAGAATCTCGGAAAGGAATCTCACGGGGAGATAGCGAGATGTAGAATCTCAAAAAGGAATCTCACGAGGAGATAGCGAGATGTAGAATCTCGAAAAGGAATCTCACGAGGAGATGGCGAGATGTAGAATCTCGAAAAGGAATCTCACGAGGAGATGGCGAGATGTAGAATCTCGAAAAGGAATCTCACGAGGAGATGGCGAGATGCGGAATCTCGAGAAGGAATCTCACGGGGAGATAGCGAGATGCAGAATCTCGGAAGGAATCTCACGGGGAGATGGCGAGATGCGGAATCTCGGAAAGGAATCTCACGGGGAGATGGCGAGATGCGGAATCTCGGAAAGGAATCTCACGAGGAGATGGCGAGATGCGGAATCTCGGGAAGGAATCTCACGGGGAGATAGCGAGATGCAGAATCTCGGAAAGGAATCTCACGGGGAGATAGCGAGATGCAGAATCTCGGAAGGAATCTCACGGGGAGATGGCGAGATGCGGAATCTCAGGAAAGGAATCTCACGAGGAGATGACGAGATGCGGAATCTCGGAAAGGAATCTCACGGGGAGATGGCGAGATGCAGAATCTCAGAAAGGAATCTCACGAGGAGATGGCGAGATGCGGAATCTCGGGAAGGAATCTCGAGGGAGATAGCGAGATGCGGAATCTCGAGAGGGAATCTCACGGGGAGATGGCGAGATGCGGAATCTCGGAAAGGAATCTCACGGGGAGATAGCGAGATGCAGAATCTCGGAAAGGAATCTCACGGGGAGATAGCGAGATGTAGAATCTCAAAAAGGAATCTCACGAGGAGATAGCGAGATGTAGAATCTCGAAAAGGAATCTCACGAGGAGATGGCGAGATGTAGAATCTCGAAAAGGAATCTCACGAGGAGATGGCGAGATGTAGAATCTCGAAAAGGAATCTCACGAGGAGATGGCGAGATGCGGAATCTCGAGAAGGAATCTCACGGGGAGATAGCGAGATGCAGAATCTCGGAAAGGAATCTCACGGGGAGATAGCGAGATGCAGAATCTCGGAAAGGAATCTCACGGGGAGATGGCGAGATGCGGAATCTCAGAAAGGAATCTCACGAGGAGATGGCGAGATGCGGAATCTCGGGAAGGATCTCGCAGGGAGATGACGGAAAGATCTCACGAGGGAGAATAACGAGAAAGAATCTCACGAGGAGATAACGGGAGAGGATCTTATGAAAAGATGGGTAATCTCTCTAAGAGATGGGTAATCTCACGAAAAGATGGGTAATCTCTCTAAGAGATGGGTAATCTCACGAAAAGATGGGTAATCTCACAAAAAGATGGGTAATCTCTCTAAGAGATGGGTAATCTCACGAAAAGATGGGTAATCTCACGAAGAGATGGGTAATCTCACGAAAAGATGGGTAATCTCACGAAAAGATGGGTAATCTTTCTAGCAGATGGGTAATCTCTCTAAAAGATGGGTAATCTCACGAAAAGATGGGTAATCTCTCTAAGAGATGGGTAATCTCACAAAAAGATGGGTAATCTCTCTAAGAGATGGGTAATCTCACGAAAAGATGGGTAATTTTTCTAGCAGATGGGTAATCGCTTTCTCGTCTTCATCAGCTCCTGCGTCGGTTCCCTCAGTGCATTTGTCGGTTCCTTTGTAGTAGTGGGTGAGTCGGCTGTAAGGTCGGAGGTTGGGTATGCCTTTGTAGGTTCCCCTTTTGCGGGGCTGCTTTGCCTTGGTCTTTGGCGAGCCTCTTGTTTTTCACGATGTCGGATGGTGTTGGCATATAGCAGCCTACGGATCGTAGTGTGGTCCTTGACTTTGATGACTTGGTGTTAGCCTTGTAACCTTTGCCGAGCCCCGATCTGGGATGAAGTTCATGAGTTTCATCATCTTCATGGCGGGAGGGATTTTGTCCCGAGAATAGTGGAAGGTCCATCTTGCATATTTGGATTTTGGAGGTCTCAGTGAATCCAAATTAATGCCATGTCGTCATTATGCTTGATTTCTTTGCTTGGAATGTCGTTGGTGCTGGTCCCCTCGGTGGTAGCCTTGTCATCGCCGTAGGCCGTGGTTAGCTCGTTGCCTTGCATGAACTTGAGGCATTGGTGAAGGGTAGATACCACACCATTCATTTGATGCAGCCAGGGACGCCCCAGGATGGCTGTGAAAGTGATTGGAATGCCCAACACTTGGAACTCGGTGGGGATCATCCGCTTGCTGAACCAGATGTTTAGAGTAGCGACCCCGAGAACTGTGCGGGAAGTAGAATCGTAGGCCTTATAGTGTGGACTGAAGGCTTCAAATATGTGGGGGTGACGATGATGTTGTCGATCATCTGGATTACTTCTTCTGGAGTTGCGTCCATGGGGACCATGGTGCGGGCCAAACTTTCCTTTAGCTTGAGCTTGTGAGGATATGAGGATGTGAGCAGGGACCAAAGGGAAATGTTCGCCTAGGTCTGCTTGAGCTGGGTGAGGATTGGGTCCTCCAACATTTGAGAGGTGGAGGTTTTGGTGGTGCCTCCAGATTGCTTTGAGGTTTGATGAGTTGAACTTTGGCTTATCCTTCGGGGATTATGCTTCTTGTTAGCGGTAAAGGTTGCCGAGATTGGAGACTTTCTTATGTCTGATGCCCTGGCTGTGGTGTCGGCAGGATATTTTTGCTTTTCCACCCACGTAGGTTACGAAATTTGTCTTGTTTGAAGGAAGGAAGACTTCTTTGGAAAACTTCCCTTGCATGCTTTTTATTGCCCGGAAGGTGTCATGAGGATTCGGATTCGATCCGTCGAGTATTTGAGAAGCCCGATTCGATTAAAACCATAATGCTTGGAAAGATGCTTCCGACAAGCCCGATGTCGAAACTTCAAAGTAGACCCGTGGGATGAAAAAGCTCTCTTTGCGTGGCAAAGCCCAGTCTGAAGAAATGACTTGGTGAAGCCCGAGTTTGAAGGAATCGGGTCATCTGTGGGGATTCTAGAGTGAATACGATGCGGCCCCAATGAGTTGAACTCCATGTGGCTTTGACGAGGCAACCGTCCTTGATTTTTTTCGATTGGTCAACCAAAATGTATAAGAGGAATGGCTTGTAATGTATACGCGCAAGGATGTATTTTAGAGAAGTGGGAACGAATCCCGATTTTATGTGGATGCCTAGTTTAATGCAGGCACCAAAACTCGCTTTGGGTTTGACTCTTTTGGAAGAGTATGAGCGTAGAGGGTTTGGAGCGGTGTATGGAAGCTCTTCTTGCAGCCGACGAAAGAACTGATGTTTAGCTCTAATTTTCCTATTATCGTAGAAAAAGAAGACTTGTCGAGACATCTGAAAACATGTTTTATCCATATTGATCACGAGATTGCTTTAAACCCTTTGTTAATGTTCAGGTTGTTCAACCATTAATCCCGATATGAACAAATGTCTTGATTAACCGTGAGACGAAAGTCAAGCCGATGTCGCGGATCAAAGTTGGGCGTGTGTGAAAGAAAGGTCTGTGTATGGGGAAAGGTCATTGATGAGGCCGGGTTCATGGGATTTGTATGTGTTTAGCTATGGACCGTTCTGTTTGCCTAGGTTCTCCTCGGTGTAAGGAGCTCGGTCGCCGTAGTTACGGCGGAACGGTGCTTGGCTGCAGGAAAAGGGTATGAACATTTGTGGTCCCTTTGGTGAAAAGGTTCGGATGGGAAGTTTGGATGATGAGGTACGGGCCTCGAGGTGATTCCTTGACAAGTCATTGTTGACGGCTTCTTCGTTGATTCCATTGCTTCTTGATCGGCGTCTTTCAGGGGGAGAAAGAATTCGAATGTAAGCGTAAGGGCTTATGATGTGTTTTTGCCTTTGCTTTGACCGCTCCATTGTTATCGACAACCTCCATTCTTCGAGCTTTAATTTTGTTTGCCCATCTGTCAAGCTTGTGATTGGCGGTCTTTGGGTCCTTCGCCTCACTTTTTTTGAAGTTCTCGCTTTGAACTTTTCTCTCTCTTTTTTCTTTTTTTTTTTTCTTTTGAAGTTCTTGTTTGAACTTTTCTCTCTCTTTTTTTTTTTTTTTTTGAAGTTCTTGAGGACGAAGGCATGCTCCCGCTTGAACTTTCTCGTGCGCACGAGGCGAAGGCGAGCTCCGAGGTTGTTATCGACATGGGGTCAATCTTCCGATGTTAGTGACCTTTTGTTGTTCCTTGATATTGCCGCCGTCGTTGACTTGGTCAAGGTGATGGTGAGGATGTGTCTTTGGGAAGTGTGTGGCTTGATGGAGGCCTTTGTGGGGTAAGGAAAGTGTATGGGGAGGGCACAGTTGACTTTCTCACACCGATTAATCGAGAACATTAGTTATTTCGAGAGATTATGTGTTGAGCAATGCAAGTGATCATTTAGGATATAACCATTTCATTAGTTGTAATGTAGGTGTGCAAATAATGTCTCAAGTCTAGCAAGAATAGAAAAAAAGACACTTATTTATAGAAACCTTAAGATTAACTACAATGTCAGGCGGACTTGATTGAACGAGGAAAGTACTAGAACCTACGAAGGTTGACCAAAAGACAATTGACAGATCTCGAGGATAGAGTAGCCCCTACTCTATTTGCTCTTTTGTTCTTTGGAATTGCCGGGGACGCTCAAGCTTTCCATCTCTGTTAACTTCGAGTTCCATACCGCAGACCGAGGCGTGATCGGTTGTGCCCATGATCTTTTGGTGGAAGTGGAGGGATTTGAGGCCATGAAGCGAGTGGAGCGAATACAAGTTGTCAGAAGAAATGGGTCGGAAAAGTCACGGGGACGAAACTTGATGGCCGAGCATATTGAGAGAAGGAAGTGAACACAGGAGGATTTCGAGGGATATTGGGATACATTTGAGATGGTCCAGTGGCCAGGTTGTATTGAGTGAAAGGGGTATTATTGGCTTGGCCATATAGCAGAGGTTGCCACGAGAGGTGGCAACATGAAGCCTTGGTCATTTGTTTCCTTGGTTCGAAGGAATCCCGTAAGTTGGCGGGGGAGGAACCTGGTTGAAGGTTTGAGGAGTTGATCGGGAGGGTTCGTCGTCCTCGATCAGAACAAAAGTACCGTCTGGCTGGGGGATAGCTGCAATACCTCGCTCATTCAGAAGTTGTACCACGAAATTCTGCTGATCTTCTTTCTGCCTTTTGTGAACCTCGCGGCCCGAATGGCTTCTTCAGGTGTCATATACATTATCGGTGGCGGGGTCCGTCCCGTCACGATTTCTCGGTGAGTCGACATGTCGGAAAGTGGCGAGGCCGAGGAAGCGAGGAACGACCGATGCTTGCCGTAGTTGTAATTTTGGTGAGGCGCTGACCCGGAATTCTGAACCACTCTCTGTTCACTACAGGGAACGAAAGGTATGGCTTAGTTTTCGGAAGGGGTATGTGGCTCAAGGCTTTAAGGCTCGAAAATTAGACCGTGAAAGGTCGAGAATAAAGTTTTGACCGTGAGAGGCCGGGATTGAATATATGAGATCGGACCGCGAAGGTCTCGATGGGAGATCGGAGATCGGACCGCGAAGGTCGGGATCGACTATTTGAGATCGGACCGCGAAGGTCTCGATTGGAGATCGGAGATCAGACCGCGAAGGTCGGGATCGACTATTTGAGATCGGACCGCGAAGGTCTCGATTGGAGAACGGAGATCGGACCGCGAAGGTCGGGATCGACTATTTGAGGACGGACCACGAAGGTCGGGATTGGAGATCGAAGATCGGACCGCGAAGGTCGGGATCGACTTTTTGAGATCGGACTGCAAAGGTCGGGATTGGAGATCGAAGATCGGACCGCGAAGGTCGGGATCGACTTTTGAGATCGGACCGCGAAGGTCTCGATAGGAGAGTGGAGATCGGACCGCGAAGGTCGGGATTGGCTATTTGAGATCGGACCGCGAAGGTCTCGATTAGAGATCGGAGATCGGACCGCGAAGGTCTGGATTAACTTCTGAGATCGAACCGCGAAGGTCTCGATTGGAGATCGGAGATCGGACCGCCAAGGTCTGGATTAACTTCTGAGATCGGACGGCGAAGGTCTCGATCGGAGATCGGAGATCGGACCGCCAAGGTCTGGAATAACTTCTGAGATCGGACCGCGAAGGTCTCGATTGGAGATTGGAGATCGGACCGCGAAGGTCTCGATTGGAGATCAGAGATCGGACCGCGAAGGTCGGGATTGGCTATTTGAGATCGGACCGCGAAGGTCTCGATTGGAGATCGGAGATCGGACCGCGAAGGTCTGGATTAACTTCTGAGATCGGACCGCGAAGGTCTCGATTGGAGATCAGAGATCGGACCGCGAAGGTCAGGATCAACTATTTGAGATCGGACCGCGAAGGTCTCAATTGGAGATCGGAGATCGGACCGCGAAGGTCGGGATCGACTACTTGAGATCGGACCGCGAAGGTCTCGATTGGAGATCGGAGATCGGACCGCGAAGGTCGGGATCGAGGATTGGACCGCGAAGGTCTCGATTGGAGATATCGGAGATCGGACCACGAAGGTCGCGATTTGACTATTTGAGATCGAACCGCGAAGGTCTCGATTGGAGATCGGAGATCGAACCACGAAGGTCGGGATCGACTATTTGAGATCAGAGATCGCGAAGGTCTCCATTGGAGATCGAAGATCGGACCGCGAAGGTCAGGATCGACTACTTGAGATCGGACCGCGAAGGTCGGGATCGGGGATTTGAAATCGGACCATGAGGGTCGCGATTGAGGGTTGGACCGCGAAGGTCGAGATTAGCGATTTGAAATCGGACCGTGAGGGTCGCGATTGAGGATTAGACCGCGAGGGGTCGAGATATGAGATATCGGACCACGGAAGGTCGCGATTGAAAGTTGGACCGCGAGGGGTCAAGATATGAGATATCGTACCACGGAAGGTCGCGATTGAAAGTTGGACCACGAGGGGTCGGGATATGAGACATCGGACCACGGAAGGTCGCGATTGAGAGTTGGACCGCGAGGGGTCGAGGTATGAGATATCAGACCACGGAAGGTCGCGATTGAAAGTTGGACCGCGAGGGTCGAGATATGAGACATCGGACCACGGAAGGTCGCAATTGAAAGTTGGACCGCGAGGGGTCAAGATATGAGATATCGTACCACGGAAGGTCGCGGTTGAAAGTTGGACCACGAGGAGTCGGGATATGAGATATCGGACCACGGAAGGTCGCGATTGAGAGTTGGAACGCGAGTAGTCGAGGTATGAGATATCGGACCACGGAAGGTCGCGGTGAAAGTTGGACCGCGAGGTCGAGATATGAGATATCGGACCACGGAAGGTCGCGATTGAAAGTTGGACCGCGAGGGGTCGAGATATGAGATATCGGACCACGGAAGGTCGCGATTGAGAATTGGACCGCGAGTCGAGATATGAGATATCGGACCACGGAAGGTCGCGATTGAGAATTGGGACCGCGAGGGTCGAGATATGAGATATCGGAACCACGGAAGGTCGCGATTGAAAGTTGGACCGCGAGGAGTCGAGATATGAGATATCGGACCACGGAAGGTCGCGGTGAGAATTGGACCACGAGGGTCGGGATATGAGACATCGGACCACGGAAGGTCGCGATTGAGAGTTGGACCGCGAGGGTCGAGGTATGAGATATCGGACCACGAAGGTTGCGATTGAAAGTTGGACCGCGAGTCAAGATATGAGATATCGGACCACGGAAGGTCGCGATTGAAAGTTGGACAGCGAGGGTCAAGATATGAGATATCGAGACCACGGAAGGTCGCGATTGAAAGTTGGACCGCGAGGTCAAGATATGAATATCGGACCACGGAAGGTCGCGATTGAGAATTGGACCGCGAGGGTCACTATTTTAAAGATTCCCGAGATGGGACCATGCAATTGTTGTTTAAGTTTGCGAAAACACATTTTCTCGAGTCCTAAATGGTTGGAAAAGAGCGTGTCTTCTTTTCGCAACTAATCCTAGAGCTCTAATCGGTGGATCTCGTCACTACGCTTATAAGCCCCTCGTTTCCATTGTAGATCATCTTTCTCGGGACGGACTATCGGCGAGGTACGATAAGGCAAAGCGAGTTCCACCGACAAAGGAAAAAGTGAACTTAAGGCTAGGCGATCACGCAAACTTTCGACGTGTGCGGCGTACGGGCCACGGTCGAGGTCAACGTCCTTAAGTTAAAGGCGGGAGTCGTGCCAAAATTTGGGCATGACCTCTCGACTTCGCTTGTGCGAGAGACCTTTAGCTTTTAGCGTTGGCCAAGGGTGTGGGCGCACGGTACATACGGCGAGTTTGGTGACATGGTGTCACATTGAACCTTCGGGTATATTTTTCGGCGAGCTCCGCGTCAAAGTCAAGGCCGAAATTTGCTTCAGAGACTTCGGGTCGGGAACGACCTTCGGTCTAAAACTCTCGAGCTTGACTCGGAGCGGGGCCCGCGTGAAAAACATACACTTAGAGCTTTATGACACGAGCTAAGCCAAAAACCAACCGGGGTCTAGGACAAAGTGTGACACAAAGAGTGCATGGCTTACACGGGCTAGGATGGGATGTTTGGGACGACCCCGTGCGCCCCAGAAAGGTATACGCGGACCAATCGGAGTGCAGCGTAAGGCCATCCCGGGTTAGGGGTTGTAGTGTGCAGTGTACCGAGGCAGCAAGTGCACGTGAAGTGCGGTGTTCCGAGGCAGCAAGTGCGCGTAGTGTGCGGTCACTAAAATTCTTTTTCGAGTAAAACAGAGATTTTTAGAATGTGTCTTAAAGAATTTATGATGCACGGTTCAAAGACTGACATGAAAATCAAACATGAATGGGGATGCACAAACATGGTACGATTTTGGAAAGTTGACAATGTAATGCCTTTTGAAAAAAAACCGTTCGAGGTTTAAAGTAACACACACACACGAGAACGAGGAAGGGTAAACGAAAGTTTGACCCACGGAAGGCTTTTTTGAAAACATCGGCAGTTTTGAAAAAAGTATCTTGTCCCAGTAGTCGCCAACCGAAATTACCCGATCTTTTTCGCGCGGGCGAGCGCGGAAAGGCGGTTGTCTTTCGCGGGGTTGGTGTACGAGACCTCGCTTCATGGGAAGGAACAAAATGAGGAGTCGCCACGCGGTTTTGTATTTTGAGCCCAAAACGTTGAGAAACGGCTATTTGTGAAAAGGTGTCGTTTTTATTGGTAGCAAAAACTTAGGAAAAGGCTTTTGAAAAAGGGGATCATTTTTATTGGCAGCAAAAACGAGTAAAAAGCTTTTAGTACCAGGGATTGTTAGGTTCGGAGGTCACGTTACGTTTCGGGTAGAGTATTACGAGATCGCCCGAAACGCCTCGCATGACGAGTCTTTCTACCTTTCTCGAAAACGTGTGTGTGTGTGTGTGTTTTGAAATGGGGCTTGAATGACAAGCTTAATCTTGGTTTGAATGTCAAACGTTGATTAGGTGACTTTGTTTGAAAAGACGAGCGTTTGAATGACAAACGTCGGTTTGAGTTGAAATGAGCGTTTGCGTGGCAAACGTCGACTTTGAGTTGAAATGAGCGTTTGCGCGGCAAACGTCGACTTTGAGTTGAAATGAGTCATTGTTAACGATTTTTACGAGAAAAATGTGTATTAAATGATTTTAAGTGTCAAATGGCGGCTTTGAGTTTGAAGATGAGCATTCGGAGGCCGAACGTCATTTCGCGCGTTTTGAAAGAGAGTTCGACGGACGAACTCCGGTTTTGAACCGGGCATTACATTGTTAACGATTTTATGGGAAAAATGCGTATTAAATGATATGCGATCAACGAATCGGGTTGCGACTCGGACTTTTGAAAAGTAAATACTATCACAATCCAAACGAATCGGACTGGTAAATGACAGTATTTAAAGCGGTGTCAACGGAATCAAACGATCCGGAATCGTAAATGACGATCAACGAGGCCAAACGGCTCGGAATTGTAAATGACGATCAACGAGGCCAAACGGCTCGGAAGTGTAAATGACGATCATTGAGGCCAAACGGCTCGGAAGTGTAAATGACGATCAACGAGGCCAAACGGCTCGGAATTGTAAATGACGTGAAAGTAAACTAACGGGGTCGGAACGCCGTTTTAACTCGTGATTACTTCTCTTACGGAAAGAGAAGAGGATCGAGGACTAAAACGTATCGGACCCCGTTAGACGGAGCGTCTACATTTTGACAATGACGTTCGAAACTTGATTATAGCGGCGGCGCGTAAACCGAGACGAACGGAAGATTCGAGAGAGGGAGTTATACTTATGGCTAGGTGTCGACTCCTTTGGCTCGGGAGGTGTGCATGGGACACGGAAAGTTATTCGAAAGGTTGTTTCGAAGTTGTAGGGTGCGTATTTGATCGAAATACGAAGGTTTCACGCGAATCGAGACAAAACGGGAGCTCGGGAGGGTGGAAACCGGTTTGGACCGTGGGGTATGTGATTTTTGGTGTTAAAATCCCTTTTTGCCTTTGTGACAACTTCTATTTATAGGGTGAAAATTGCAGTAGGAGTCCCAGGCGGACTTGGACTGAATTTCAGGGGGTTTCTGGGAATTTTGGAAACTGGAGGACTTGTTGGCAATTTCGGGGAAAATTGCACAAATGAGTCCCAGGACTGGCTTACGAAACCAGTGGGGTATTTTGGTCTTTTGGCCTTGATTTGTGATTGACGAGTGACTAGAGGGAGGTGGCATGCGGGACACGTGTCCTGTGACTCACGAAGTGTGGGAGTTCGTTCCGGTCCGGTTTTGTCCGTTTTTAAAATAACGATCAGGAAATGTCCGAAACGCCCGGAAAGTGCCGGAAAATGCGTTTTTCGAGGAAAGCCATACTTTTACGTGAGATGTCACGTGCTAAGTACGGTTCGACGTCGGGATGCAGGGCGTCCGGGAGCGTCTCGTTAGCCTGGCAACAGGGAGTTTAACGAGTTCGGTTAACCCGGAGCGGGCCGGGTTAACGGATTTCGGTTAACTTTCGACGGATTTGGACGATCCGATTGGGTACTTACACCACGCCTCATCATCCAATCTTCTCATCCAAACCTTTCCACTAAAGGAACCACAAATCCCATTTTCCAAAGCCAAACACAATCCGGCCAAGGCCGAACTACGGCGACCCGAGCTCCTCACACAGGGGAACGTAGGCAACCCGGCAATGGTCCGATCATAAACATATCCAAATTCACGAAAACCCGGTCTCATCAAATTACCTCTCTCATAAACACGCCGATTCCGTAAAACCGGTCCTCATTAATGACCTCCTCAGACACAAACCTTTCTTTCACACCAGCCAACCTTGATCCGCGACACTGGTTGACTTTCTCCTCATGATTAATAAGAATGTTTTTTCCTCATATAGAGATTAGTGGTTGAATAACCCGAACATTAATAAAGGGTTTTAAGCAATCTTGTGATCATTGTAAATAAAACAAGTTTTCAGATGTCTTGACAAGTCTTCTCTTTCTACATCTTAGGAAAAATAGTGCTAAACAAGCGATTTTTACGTCGGCGGGGGCTTCCATACACTTTTACAAACCCTTCTACGCTTATACTCTCCCAAAAGAGTCAAGCCCAAAGCGAGTTTTGTGCCTACATCGAATAAGGCCATCGGAATAACACAAAATCGGGATCTATCCCCACCTTTCGAAAAATATGCCCCTGCATGTATTTCTTAGAATCTTTTCTTTCACACCTTCTTAAGGTTGATTGATTGACTAAAGAAAATAAAAAAAAAAAGGGATAGGTTTTCCCTCTTCTGCTACAATTCGCATTAGGGCTGCCTTGAAACTCTTCAAGGTTGGGGGGCTTTGCCAAGCCATTCCTTCAGACTGGGGCTTCTTTAGCCATGTTTGGGGTTCGCATCGGGTTCTTCACTAGGTCCCTAGATGGATTCAGTTTTGTTCAAATCAACCTCAGGATCACTTCCGCAGTACCAATCATATTGGGATTTTCGCTAGGTCATCAGACTGGGGCTTCACCAAGTCACTTCTTCGAAACTTAAGACTTCGCCTATTCAGTTCGTCCAACCGGGACTTTGCAGCAGGGGCTTTATCAATGAAAGGATATTTCCTTGCTTTAGTAAGACATGGGGCTTTGCAGAAAGTTTTTCCTTAGACCGGGGCTTCGATAAGTTGCATCCACCCCTTGAAGAGAGGTTTGGTCATTTCGACATCTGCTTTAGTCTTTAGTTGTAAAAGCCTGTCAGCATCAGCTTCAAATGTCAGAGTGTGAGAAAAGAACATTTATCGAGGCCCGAGGTTTAAACCCAGCCCAAGAGGGAATTCTAGTCCACGTTGACAAAATCTCAGCAACGGCGAGGCACGGTTCGTCCCGCACTCGAGGGATACGACCCCACCTGTTTGAAACCCGTCTTAAACACATTCCATATGTACATCCAGACCCAGTCTCTACCATTGTTTCCAAGAAGAAACCACCCCTAGGCTCAAGTAACGTGCCAATTGTTAATAATACATTTTCTCCCAAAAGCGCCTTCGTTACTTCCGTTATAACGAGATAACGCCAGGCGACAGTTTCCTAATTGTCAAAAATCCAACTTAAGATACCTCTATCACGAATAGTGAAGTATGCTTAAGTTCTTCTAGCTTTAGCTCCCTCTATCTCTGTCAAAAAGAGATAGCGCCGTAAGCTTTAGTCTCCGTTATTTCCGTCATAAATAAATAACGTCATCTAGCTTTAGCTCCCTCTATCTCTGTCAAAAAGAGATAGCGCCGCAAGCTTTAGTCTTCGTTATTTCCGTCATAAAGAAATAACGTCATCCAGCTTTAGCTCCCTCTATCTCTGTCAAAAAGATATAGCGCCGTAAGCTTTAGCTTCCGTTAGAATGAAATAATGTCAGGTGACAACCTCCATTAATTGTCAAAACTCTCAAGGATCCTAGACATCGTTCCTAACTGTCTAGATGATGTTTGAACTACGATCAAGGCTTGATTCCTCCGGGATACGTAGGTAGCCTTTTATAAAAGATCCAGCCATCCGACCACTTTGGTCACCTTTTCTCTTTCTCCATTCTCCAATAGTGCATAAGCTTTTCATAAAAGTCCAAGTTTCTGACCACTTTGGTCTTCCCTCTTTATTTGGCACATTCTTATGAAGGATTGGTTGTTTGACTTCCTAGGTCACCCCGTTTCCATCCTTATAGGAAGGGACCAAATATCTCTTTGAGGCCAGGTAGGTGACCTCTTTTGGTCACCCAATTCCAACCTGTGTCTGCAATTCCATTCCAGTTCCAAGGGCAATGAAAAGCACAGTTCAGGCTTAATGAGTCGCGCGACATAAAAAGCCATGTCGCGCGACATAACAAGCCACATCAGACATCAGACATCAGCAATGTGCTGCTTTCCCCAGAGCAATCCCCGACATGTCAAAGGCTGCAAATGCCAGTCATACACCTCTCAAATGCATAGGGGAGGGTTCATGTACCCCATGTACACCCATGCATTCATCTACTTGGTACATATTCAAGTCAGAAATCCATTTAAGCCATCTATTCAAACCATTCATTTCAAGCTAGTTACCCTACCATCATTTCATAAATGCATGCGACAAAAGGGATAGCAATGTACATTCAAACCAAAATAGACCAAGTCTAAGAAATGTGCATAAGCAAAAAAAATAACAAGATGTGTTTTCCCCAAAAGGGGTACAATAGCCAAAAAGTCATAAATGTCTAGGGGGAAGGGGGCTACTCTGAATCATCTCCATCTCCATCACCCTCTCCATCGTCCTCTTCATCTCCATCCTCGTCGTCATCCTCAGCCTCCTCTGGCTCATCATCAGGATCGTCCGAAGGTGCCTCGTAAGCTATGGTCCCCGTGCGGTAATAGTCGTCAAGCTCAGTGATAACAGTGGAGTCAAGCTCATAGTCTGTGGCCGTCTCAGCTCCACCATCCTCATCTTCATCCTCATCATCATCATCAATCTCAATGGGTCTGTGAAGAGGCACATTTGGCCTCTTCGTCCGAGGCGTCGGTCCACTAATGCCTCCGCTGGTGCCTGCGTCATCAGAGCGGCTCTTCTTCCTTCTCGGATGGCCAGGTGGAGAGATATCGATCGAACCCTGTGATCGGCACTGATTCTTCCAAAAGCTCATACCTTTCTGAAGCTTGCTAATCATGCCCACAGCGCCGGTATAAGCCCTGGTCAAGTGCCTGTAGCTTTGAGCCGACACATTACAAGCGAGACATAATAAGTGTCAAAATGCGGTTCTTGATAACGGGAAGAGATGCAATCAATCCAAAAGACGTAAGAAGTAATACTTACGGATCTAGAACCTCGCGGGAGCACGGATGAGGATGAGTGCGCGACATATCAATATGGGCTCGCCTCATGCGACCGCCACCCTGATAATCAATGAAAGACGGGGGCAAAGGAGGTCTAGCTACGTAGCCAGTCGAGGGTCCCACGCTCTGAGCACCATAACCAACCACAGTGCGTGGGAGCGAAGATGCTGGCCACGTACAAAGTATAGTCCCCCTCCCGTGTGTAGAGATGTGCCGCCAAGCCTACAATCAGAGCATCTACATTCGCCAACTGGCGAGGCAGCCACATCCTAGCTGGAGGATCATCAGGGATCCGAGCATGCCTATTGGGCCCATGCTTTCTATACACCCTCTCTCCTAAATACAAGGCGTCTCCGAGACAAACCCACCGGCGGCTTGCGACACTGCTGTCAAGTGCGCGGCGTGATCCAAATCCAGGTCATCGTAACGGCCGGTCCAGGGGAACATACTCGGCCTGCAGTGGAGTCCTCTCAAGCATCGGCGTGTCATGATATGAAGCGGTAATCCTACACCTCGAACCCTCCGGTGTCCCGGTACATTTCTGGCATTCTTCGTCCACCGTCGGAGAGCGGGAAAAGTGGTGGCGGGAAACTCATCCTTGATGCGCCACTCATAACGGCCAAAATACTCGAAGGCCCAAGCTCAGAAGAAGAAGAAGAAGAAGTCAAAGCAGGGAAAACAAGAGATAGAATGAAATGCGCAAAGAAAAGAAGTCAAGGTGAGAGAATACCTCGAAAGCCAAGTGACGACAAGTAAAATACTTCGCCTTCCCTCGGGCGCGTCATCTAGAGCCAAATACATCTCGGCTAAGCCGGCCTCACCCCGGGACGGATTCTCGACGGCATCCCGGGCTCTCGGTAGCTCTAGCGGTGAAGTCGAGGCGGTAGATGCTATTTGTTAATAAACGGCATGTCGGAGAAACCCACCCATACGAAGGCTCTAGCTAATCTATCGGCACTCAGTAGGCCCTCACAGGTCATCAACGACAATGTAGTCCACTGCTGCTCCCAACCAAGCCATGTAGCTCCCCTAACTCATATCCATTCCCCTTCTTGATCCAGGGAACGAAGCCAAGTAAACCCATAAAATCGGCATCGGCAATAGAGTGGGGCTCAACTCCTGTGCGAGGCTCCTCTATGTAGAGCGGCTCATCCGTAAAGAGGCGATCTGTGATGACCGCAAAGTCCAGCGGAGTATTGTCGTCTCACCCCAAGAGAAGTGAAAGCAGTGAGTGGTCTCCCACCAAAACTCTCGAATTCCCTCACCGAGATCCACACTCCTCGAGTGCCTCAGATGGCCTTCGCCATCTCAAAGAATTGCCCTAGCCCGGCGGCGTAAATTATGCCCTTAGGCGAGTCCATCTCGCTTCTCCTGGCTACCCGGCAGCAAGCTATCCCATAGCTTTGCCAATCACCTCGGGGAGCCACGGGTGCGCAATCCTGCAAGAAAACATGGCACAAATATTAATATTTCGTGCTATTTCTTGAAATCGTCTCAAATGAAAAATAGGTCAAAACCTATCATCTAAGAGCATGCATTCTAGTATCACACTTCCTAGGTCAATCTATGTTCACATGCCAGTTCATGTCAATTCATAGCACAGTCTGAAAAATCCAGTTCAAATCGATTTCACCCAAATCAGAAATTTTCAAAAAACCCTGGGTTTCTTACCTCATCCTTCTTCCTGACATCAGTATGCTCATCGAGTTTGTGGGTAGAAATCTCCTCTTGGTGCTTCCGGAAGAAATGGCCTTTGATTCCTCCGCACCCCTTTCCGTCGATTGGCTAAATCGGCATGCTGAGGTCCCCTTTTGGTCGGATAGAGCCTAGGAGGCATTTTCCCAATGTAATCGGACTAAAAGTGTTTGGATTTCTTTCGATTCCTCTCAAATCTCCCTCGATGTCGCTCTCTCTCTTCACCATTTGTCGCCTCCCTCTCAATTTTAAGTCTAATTGAATTTCAAAATGGCGGCCGTGCGATTTTAATTGAATACATCCCACGGGACCTATTATGTCGTGCGACATACTAAGCCCTGTGGTGATTTTTTACAATTTGCCTGAAGGCTCCATTTTACCAATTTTGTCCCAGTGGGCTTTGTCTTACCCTTTTGTGCCCCTGGCATTTCTAATCATGTTCAACCAAATTTTCCCTCCAGTGCCCCCGAGGCCTATTTTTACAAATTTACCTCTGTGACTCAGTTTATTTGCCCTTGGCATTTTCAATTTTATTTTTCAAATAATCAGGGTACATCCCAGTTTTCTTTACAAAAAATTATTCGGGTGCGTCCCACTTTTCGTTACAAAAACTATTGATTCCTTCCAACTTCTCTATAAAATCCAACCTTTTTCGCAATCTCCGTTATTGCCAAATGGGATAACGATTCCTCCGGGAAATTCTCCGTTATCGCCAAATGGGATAACGATTCCTCCGGGAAATTCTCCATTATTGCCAAATGGGATAACGTTTCCTCCGGGAAATTCTCCGTTATCGCCAAATGGGATAACGTTTCCTCAGGAAAATCCTCCGATTATTGCCAAATGGGATAACGATTCCTCAGGAAATTCTCCGTTATCGCCAAATGGGATAACGTTTCCTCAGGAAATCCTCCGTTATCGCCAAATGGGATAATGTTTCCTCAGGAAATCCTCAGTTATCGCCAATTGGGATAACGTTTCCTCGAGGAAATCCCCGTTATTGCGAATGGGATAATGTTTCTTGTTAAAAATTTCGGTTATTCTTAGGAAGGCAATAACATTTGCTTTATTTCGATCTCCGTTATTTCCGAATGACGGAATAATATTCGACCTTTTTCGCTTTATTTCGATATCCGTTATTTCCGAATGACGGAATAATATTTGACCTTTTCGCTTTATTTCGATCTCCGTTATTTCCGAATGACGGAATAACATTCGACCTTTTTCGCTTTATTTCGATCTCCGTTATTCCAAGGTGAAGGAATAACATTTCGACTCAATAAAAGCTCGAACTACGACACGGCTTGATTCCACAGGATACGTAGGTAGCCTCCTGTAGGTTCAGCCAATTTGTCACATATGACGCCCCCTTTCCCAGTGGATTCTGAACTACGATCAAGGTTTGATTTCTCTGGGATACGTAGGTAGCCTTTTATAAAAGGTCCCGGCCACTCGACCAACTTGGTCACCCAATCCGTCTCGGCATTCGCCGAGATTGGATCATTTTCTATCGACAACCCCACTCGCCCTGCAAGTGACGTTGCCGAGGGCTTCTGTAAGTACCCAAATCGGCTCGTGCCTTAGATTAAGTTTCCGGCAATTCAGGCAAGTTTCCGGCAATTCCGGTAAGTCTTCCGGTAATTCCCCGGACTTTCCTAGAGTTCCGAAACAATTCCGGAACTGTTCCAAATCATCTAAAGGAAAAAAGGACTACTTGGAGCCAAAGAAACACGTTTTTCTTTTATATGGAATTCCTTCTAGAAGACTGCCACCTTGCATGTTTCTAGAAGGAACTGCATGTGGCTCCTTATGTCGTGCGACATAACCAGCCAGGGAGAGTTCTAGAATCATGTCACCTTGCATGTTTCTAGAAGAATCCAGAAGTGGCTACTTATGTCGTGCGACATAACCAGCCAGAGAGAGTTCTAGAATCATGCCACCTTGCATGTTTCTAGAAGGAAAACGGTTATGTCTTATTATGTCGTGCGACATAACAAGCCCATGCAAGCAGCCTATAAATAGAGGCCTTCACCTCTCATTTGAGACACCTTTTCCACCCCTCAGTCCCCCTCTATAGGGAATACGCCCAGAAGCATCCCCTCTCCTCACAATCCTCCCAAATCAATCCCAAATCAATCACACAAACTTCCCACACACACACTTCATATACACATCAAGAATCAAGGAGTTCTCAAGGAACCAAGGCTCAATCTCGGCCAGGAGGTTCTTTGTTTTGAAGGCCCCTATATCTAACTTGATATAGGGAGTCGTGGTCTTCAAGGGTAACGATTTTCTACCCTTTTCCACTCTCTATTTTCCTTTGAATGTGAAATCTCTATGCTAAATGCGTTGATAATATAGTATTCTGATTAAAGTTGCATACTTTAGTATTATATTGCCCAGATCCACATCTGATTTCATCATATTTCATGTAAAAGCCCGATTTGGCTTGGTTTTGCATGAGCAGCTCCAAGATGAGTGTGGATCCCTCATATCCACACCCTCTTGAAGCGTTCATTATTGATAAACATGCTCTACGAGATTTGTTTGTGAAGTAACTTGACCATTTTGGTGCCTTGTTACCTCTGCAAATCTCAATTTAGTTTCGTTAGGGGGCCAAAATGGCTTGTTATGTCACGCGACATAGGAAGCCTATGTCACGCGACATAAGTAGCCGGTTTGCGAGATTCCTCATCTTTTCGGTTATGTAATCGATGTTTGCCTTTTCTAATGCATCAATTTGCATTTAAACTAAAACATTTGCATACAGAGCAGCATCATTTGCATTAAAAGAATATCTTTTTCACCAAAATGACATCTTTGCTTTAAAGGTGCATCCTTTGCACTCAAAAAACCCATTTTCATACATAAAATGCATCCTTTGTATCAAAAGTCATTACTTTACTTTAAAGTAGCATCCTTTGCTTTTCGAATAACATCTCTATGCATCATTTGTATATAAAACACTAATTTTCCACATAAAAATGCATTCTTTGCATAAAAATCTTTTTTTTGCACAAAAAGCATCCCTTGCAACCAAAAGACATTCTTTACACCAAAAATGTCATCTTTTCACTAAAAGTATCATTTTTATCATGCATTCCCCCATGTCCCCATTAGTAACCTCGGAACGGACCGGTGTAAAAGATCATATCTTTACATCGTTCCTTCCATAAAGGTTTCATAATCTCTTTAGAAAGGGACACCTTTGAACCCTATATCTCCGATTATCACTTAAGATGAGTATGAAGCATCTATACGAGCTCGACCATCTTAAAGTGTAGAATTGATAGGCTAAGGACCCTCCTTTTCTAAAGAACCTCATCTTTGACTATAAAGAGAGTCATTCTCTCGATCACGCAAGTTCCAAGGTCCAAAAATGCGATGATCACAAGTCTAAGATGAGGACGGGATCATAATCCCGAATACATAAAATCCAAGAAATCGGCGACAACCAACAAATGGTTTGTACGTCCGGAAGACAACTTGGGACATTCCCTCCCCTTTATTTTCAAACACATGCACACAAGAAAGCACGCAAGCAAGCACGATTAATGGGATCTTGGGAGACTTGCTTCGGCAAGGCACCTTGGGTGAACGACGATCCGTTCTTCCCAAGGGGTAACTTAACCTCCGAACCCATAAAAATCCTTTTTTCAAAGTTTTGAGGAAATCAAAATGGCGTGGCGACTCCGTTTTTCAAATTAAACCGGATGTCTTCAAACTCGCGTGAATCCAAAAAACAAAAATTTGGGCACACATTCACACTACCATGGTTGATTAATCCAACGGGAGGGTAGAAAGGTCCCGTAATGATGATCACAAGTCCAAAATGAGCACGAGATCAAAATCCCGAAAACATCAAATCTAAGAAATCCCGAGCTATAACCTACTTTTATATGGTTTATATGTCTGACAGATAAACTTGGCACATTCCCTCCTCTTTTCAACACACACACACACGAGCACACAAACAAGCACAAACTTCGAATCTAGGAAAACTTGCTTTTGTAAGGCTCCTTGGATGAACGCAATACGTTCTTCCCAAGGAGTAACTTAACCTCCGGACCCTTATCATTTTTTTCAAAGTTTTGAGAAAATCAAAATGGCTTGGCGACTCCGTTTTTCAATAAAACTGGTGTCTTCAAACTGAGGTGAACGGCGACCCTATAAAACGGTTCAATCCCGGGGGCCACATTTACAAAAGCGCATCCTTATTTTAATGTACACTCTTCTTAATTTTCGTGCAAAATCAATTTTATGTTTTTTCGGGTGAGAGTAATTGTTATAAGATAACATGTGTGGGCACCACAAATAAAGAAGTAATAAAAAAGCTTCATATTGAAATTTTGAACTTTCAGTTAAAACATTCTTTTGAAAATTTTTGAATTTTCAGTCGACAAGATGGAAGTATACTTTTATTAATTATTTTTTGATATAATTTATATTAAAAATAATTTAAATAATTTTACCTATTAAAAAAGAATCATGTATTTTAGATTGAAATTATGATGATCCAAACGACTAATATTTTGGAGACTCGTTAAACCATGACTTCACAAAATTTAGTCACATTTTCTCCCGTCTCCATTCCAAATTCGTGTTTTTTTTTTTTTTCCCCCCAAATCATTCCACATCTAAAAGGTATATGTAATTGTTTTGGTTCAAATCACGATTTGAAACTGAATCGAACAAAATCATGCGATTTAGTATGGTTTTCAAGTATAAATAGTTCGGTTAAGTCTCAAATTTTGGCAAACCACATATTTCAGTTTGGTTTGTGGTCTGACTCTTTCAGATCAAAGCAAATCGAACCAAATCAAACTAAATCGCGATTTGAGATCGAACCATCAAACCAAACCGCCAGACCAAACCAAATTAAATAAACTAATCATAACCCCCGTTTTGTATCTTATAATAGTTTTGTATATTTATTAAAATTTATTGTTAGATCAATAAAAAAAACTACAATAAATAGACTAATTCTAACCCACGTTGTGTATTTAATATAATTTCATCATTTGTTATCGTAATTGCGACACATAAATAACTAAGTTCTCTTGTAAAGTATTTTTCTTCCTCCGACCTCTTTCTTTCTCTAGTCTCCATCTTCCTCCGACTTTCCTTTCAATACCCGCATTTTTCGCTCATCATTCGAGATCACAAAAAATTTAAACAAATATTTGATATTGTGATTATAGGTTCAAATCAGTTTATTGAAAGAATCATTCGTAACAAGACTTCATCTTACAAGAATTTAGGTGTTGATGTTCTTTTTGTATTACAATTGTGTTTAATTTTATTTGATAATGTTTTCAAAAAAACCAGCCATCTGATTGTGAGAAAAGAAGAAAAAGAAAAGTTCTTGAGTTAAGAGAATGTTGCATAAATTTCACAACTTCTTTTTCTCACAATAAAGTGTCAGATGTTGATTTGGATGATTTCTTTTCTGAATTAGAAGTGTTGCAATTCACTTTGCCAAGGTGGTCAATGTCCGCTCTCGAAGTTTTTGAATTTGTCAAAGATGCAGATTGTTATCCTAACGTTAGCATCGCGTATCGATTTTTTTTAACTATGCCTGTAACCGTGGCATCGGCTGAAAGAAGTTTCTCAAAATTGAAATTATTGAAAAATTACTTGAGGTCATCAATGTTTCAAGAAAGGCTGAGCGATCTTGCCATTTGGTCTATTGAAAAGGATTTTGTGGAAAATATTGACATTGATAAGGTCATTAATGATTTTGCATCTAGAAGAGCTCGAAAAAGTTTGTTTATATGATCATAATGTGCTTCTTTAATCGTTTTTTACTTTTGATCATCTTTCAGGTTTGATTTTATTGGAGTTCAACATTTTGGGCAGCTCTTGGAATGTGAAAAGGGAACTGATGTTAATTTTGAAGTTGATGGAGAAATCTTTCCAGCTCACAAGTTGGTGCTTGCAGCTCGGTCACCTGTGTTCAGGGCTCAACTCTTTGATCCAATGAAAGACCGTACCCATTACATAAAAGTTGAAGATATTAAGGCCCCTGTTTTCAAGGTTAGTTACATGTACTCCTGCTTCTGTTAAAGGATTCTCCATGAAAATATTTGTTCAATCATTATGTCTTTCTGCAGCGTAATCACATCAGCATTTATATGATGATTTAAGATAAGTGTCATTACTTTACTTCTGTTTTATCTAGGTAAAAATATATAGCATTTGAGTATCGTAAAAATATATAGCATTTGAGTATCGTAAAAATATCGATTAATTAGGGGCCTCTTCATCTGATTTCGCCCAGGGCCCACAAAAGTCTAGGAACGGCCCTGATATGAAAATGAGTTGCGTCTGAATTGTGGTTTTAACCATAGTCTAAAATGGTCTAAATCACGATTTGAACCACATAATTGAATTACAGTTTGAACCAAATCGAACCTAATCATAGTGATTTAGTTTGATTCAATTTGAACTTTTTATGATTTGATTTTAAATTTTTTTCAAATCAACAACTAGTAATTTGATACGTAAATTCTCCAAAAACCCGAAAACGAATCAAAAACCGAAACATAACCGTAACATTTACACGCTAATCTATTTAATTGTACCTTTTCTTTGCCGAAATTGTCTAGACAAACGATTAAAAGGGGACACCTTTTGTGTGGATGGCGTAACAACACGTGTCAATTTAAAGTATCAATTTTATAAAGTCTTACACCCCGTTGTTGGCCTACCTTTATCCACCACATGTAAATATAATGGATAATTGAACTTTTCGAACCGTTATATGACAGGTGGACCGTGCCACGAGGGTGTTTGGTCCATATAATTTGTGGCTTAAAAAGACTCAAGAAATGGATGGACCCAACTATTTATGTAAGGTAATAAAATGATTTATTCCATCCATCTCACTCAAAAATATATGAAAAAAAATATACTCCCTCCGTCCCACGTGAATGTGAATGCAAATTTATTTCCATTTTGGTCCGTTTCACATGAATGCAAACTGTCCAAAATGAAAACAAATTTATTATTTTATATTCACCCTACCCCACCCACTCATTCTCTCTCTTCATTTTTCACCATACAATTTATTCAACCAACCTACTATTAACTCCACTCATTCTCTCTCTTCATTTCCTACCACACATTTTCATTATCTTAATAATACTCCTTAATTATTGTGTCCGAAAAAATGGTTCACAATGACATGAGACGGAGGGAGTATTAAAATAATTATTGTGAATATAAAAAATAATAGAAAAAAAGATAGAAAATAAGGTAAAAAATAATTAGTAAATAGTTACTATAAGTATGATAAGTGGGTTTCATGAATAAAAATGTACTAAAAATCATTTTGAAATTATATTTTTTTAAATGGGACATCCAAAATAAAATTTGTGCATTTTCAAATATTACGGGAGAGTATATTTTTTTTTTAATAAAATGATGAGTTACTAGTATATTGAGATAAATTTTAATTACTTTAATTAAATAAGAAATATTATAGGAAGAAAGGAGTAACCATTTGCTTCTATTATTCTTGTTATGAATTTGGGTTCCTTAGCATTATAGGAGAGAAAATGAGAACATACAATGCATTACTTATACAATAATAAATTATACTAATTCTATTTTTTATATTAAAAATTGATGAGCCCGGATCTACTGGATCGGGCCCGCGCTCGGTCTAGTCCAAGGAACCAGTGACGTGGCAGTTCCTAGACCGCTGGAGGGAAGACCGCGGATAAATAGGCCCTTGTGGTCAAGACCGTGTCCCTCCTCGCATCGTCCCCATCGAGGACCATTGGGACCCTGCTCATTGGATCCGTGCCGCATGAGTCATGCCGCATCAACCGTGCTCGCGTCATATATCTTTGACCGCGGGCACAACGTTAACCGCGAGCGCACGAGTACTTCCGGTTAATGTCAAGCCTTGCGAGCAAGTTAGCTTGCGGCTCGACGGGCCACTTGCGGCTCCCCATCAGCGCATTCAATGCGGCTCGATCCGGCGCCTACTTATTCAATTTAATGCTCTAGCGGCTACGCGGCTCATGTCACTTCGGCCATGTCCACAGACGGTCAATGTTCCCTCACCGACGGGACCCAATTAGGCTGCGGACACGTGTAGGCCGGTCGAAATACCAGTGCCCCTGTGGTGATCTCATGCTTTACCTCAACAAGCACCTGTGGCATTGCTATAAATAGAAGGCCTTTACCCCGCTTGGGCAAGGTAAGTTCCATAGACAATTGAGTAAGCTCTATTACTCTCTAAACCTAAACAACGCACTTGCACTCAGGTATTGAAAGCCTTATTACTCGGTATTCTTACTCTGCTTTAGGGCACGAGTTGGAGTAACATCCAACTTTGACCTTAACGGTGCTTGTTTGTGTTGTGATCTAGGTACATCAAACCACCAAATATATCCTAGCCGGATATCCTTGAACCGCTCCCGACCCCCGAAAGGCCGTGGCGTCATCGGTGGTTCCATTCTTAGGAAAGGCTTTCTTTCGTTTTCTCGTTAAAAATCTTTTGTTTTCAAGGCACCTCACGTGTCTGAAGCAAATCCAGTCTTAGAAAGGCTCTTCTTTTTACATCAATAAAGTTTTTCCCGTTTAAAACTTTTGTTTTCGGACACGCCTTGTAGTCTAAACAGGCGGCGTCAAAAGACACTCCTTTTCGAGTTATTTTCGTCTTTACGAGACATGTCTCAAATTACGAAAAATCTTGGTCATTTGACCACTAGAGGAGGAGAACCAAGCCGAACCCTCCACCGTCAATAGGGAAAGGCAAACCAACTGCTTTCAACGAGAATGGGGGCCCATTCTCGGCCTCAAAATCCCCGACTCAACGAGTTCTACAGCCGAGTTAGCAAGGAAGCCGTCTTTGAGAAAGCCCAGGCCTTACTAAACAATAGCCCAAAAACTCCCAGCTCACATAAAAACACCACTCTAACCACCCCACTTTCCCCAGGCAAATCCACGAGAAGGAAGGAAATCCTGGCCTCAGTCAGCCGGTCGCGGAGGCCGCCCATCAGACGCGGAGATGGAAATGTTTGAAATAGAGGCGATGGAGGGCTACGGTTCCCTCGAGGGTCACAAGGTTCTCCCAGCGAGCTCCCGCTAACTCGCTTGCTAGTCGGCGCAGAATGGCAAGGGTTGACCCGGCCCTTGGCGCGGACGGCCCGTGAAAAACGGAGCGTGGTGCATGTAGAGGATAAGCGAGGAAGTGGGGGAAGAGGCACGGTCAAACCGCCGTGCATGAGTCAAGCCGAGACTCTTGGCTCAGGCCGAGAGAAGGTCGTGGCTCCACGAGCTAAAAGCGAAGGTTGATGACCGGAACCCGAGTTTGTGGAATTTATGCGAGAAGATGTGGGGAAACCCGTGGAAGGCGCCCGAAGTGTGGCCGCACCATGGGACGCCTTCGGCGATAAAATTGCGCGGGCACCCGTCGAAAGGGCAAACCCCCCGAGATGGACACCTATGACGGATCCAAAAATGCCAAGAGTCATATGGGAAGATTTGAGGCCGAGATGGCTTTATTCTCCGCGGATGAGTCGGTGATGTGCAAAGCTTTAGGCTGCGACCTTAGCGAGGCCCTATCTTGGATGCTAGCCCTCGAAGCCCCGGTGTATCCGGTCATTCGATCGGTTCGAGTTCTTTTCCTCAATGCCTTTGCCGGAGCCGAGGTGTGCCGCTAGACGAACGAGATCTTGTCCGTGTCAGCGGGCACCAAAGCAGGCCTACAAAGATTATATATCCGGTTCGGGGAAGGTAAGCGAGGAGATTGTGGACTGGACGAAGGAGATATCGAGACTATGTTTTGAGGCGGCCTCGGTTCCTCCTTCCTCAAAATGAATTTTGCCTCCGACCAAACCTAAATCGGTGGAGGAAATGTATGAAAGGGCCTCGGCCGTTGCCTCCGCCGAAGAGCCTAGTGTGCCCGCTCCCAGGAAGCCTACGCGAAAGAAAGGATAAGCCAAGTCCGGAGACCACGGAGCCTGCTCACGCAATAATCGGGGCAAAAACGGTAGGCCGGGGATCGGAAAGGCTCAAAGGCCATGGCCGAAGCGGTTTACACGAGCTCGCAGGCCCGAGGGTGGTGATCATGAAAGCCTCGAGACTTTCTGCTCCTCCCCCATGCTTGAAAGCGAATGAGAGGAGTAGACTTAAGTTACGTGAGTATCCACAAGCGACGACAGGCACGCAGGCGGGAATTGTTTCAGTGAAGCGAGTAATCCAGTGAGAAAATCAATAACGGGAGCTAACTTGAAGTGGGTTAAGGAAAGCAATCGCCCCGATAACGATGATCGGCGGCGGGCACGACACACGCGGGGACCGAGACGAAATGAAAGAGATAATAATGATGACGATTTTGGGGACTATGACATTAACCATTGGGGAGGAACCTCCCTCTAGTAGGCGATTGTCCCTCAAATTCGGACATTAGAGAAGGTTTTCTCCATCCAGCCACGGCTCACAGGAGGAAGAAGCGAGAAAGTGGGTTGAAAAGGAGTGAACTTGCCTCCACCCTTTTTCATTCCAGCACGGCCCGCTCACCTCGAGAATGAGAATCAGCCGGGCAAACATAGGCCGAGTGTTGGTAGATCTTTGGAGTGCCGTGACATACTCTATTACCGTACTTTGATTGGAATGAGAATGACGGAAGCACGTCTCACTCCATATGCGGGCATGCTCGAGGGCTTCACCAACCACTTGTAAGGGTAAAGGGGACGATTGTGTTTGACGTAGCTATTGGGGAAAAACCCATGCGAGAAGACGGCCAAGATAACTTTCATGGTGGTCGATCTTCCTTCCCAATACAATGCCATTCTCGGCGTAGCTTGCTCGGGCCGAATTGGGAATAGTTGCGTCCGTCCCCCACGAAAGGGTGAAATTTAACACCCGGGCGGGGTTGCTACCATCGAGAACCGGCCAGGGAGATTCCTCAGAGCCTTTGGAGGAAAAAAGGAAAGAACGAGAAAGGCTAAACCTCTGCCGCGAAGATAGAGGGCGAGGACAAAATAATAGAGGAAAGAGCGAGGACAAGTCAAAAAGGGAAAGCTCTTGCACTCCCGCCGCCGCCGTCTGGAATTGGCATGCTTTCTTTCCATTCCACGAAGGTGGAGCTCAAAATGAAACGAGAAAATCGAAGCGATTAGGCTGCCCCTGTTGAGGAGGTTATATTGATCGAGGAATAGAGGGGAAATTGACCGTGATATCATATATTGAATGGCAGCAACGGCCCCGAAGCTCGAGTCGGCCCCGACTATTGTCATTGACTCCTGCCTTGTCGTGAAATCGGCGACCTTCACACCTAACGACGAGCTCGAGGAGGTGATAATCAATCCGCACTTCCCGAGCAAACGGTTAAGGTTGGGGGTTTGGAAATTCACGGCGAGGAGAGAAGGATACTTATTGAGTTCCTTAGAGCAAATTGCGATGTGTTCGCTTGGAGGGTGGAAGATATGCAAGGCATCGGCGAGGACGTGATCCTCCATAAAATCAACGATGACCCATCCTTCAAAACATTCACGAGAAATCGAGATATTTCTCCCAGGAGAAAGAGATTGCCATCAAGGAAGAGGTGGAAAAATTGCTAAAAGCGGGGATAATAAAGGAGATCTCCTACCCCGAATGGCTGGCCAATGTGGTGCATGGTTAAGAAATCGATGGCAAATGGAGGATGTGCGTTGATTTCACCGATCTCAACAAGGCATGCCCCAGATTGCTTCCCTCTTCCTCGCATAGACAGTTGGTGGATTCTATAGCCAGGACTTAATACGAGTTCTAAGCTTCATTGATGCCTACTCAGGCTACCATCGAGATCCGAGATGGCTCTGAAGATGTCCGCTCAAGTAGCCTTCATTCTTTGCGGGCAAGACATCTTGCTACACTATGATGCCACTTTGGGCTGAAAAATGCGGGAGCCACATATCGAGGCGCATGGTCAATCTGGTCTTTAAAAACCAACTAGGCGAGAAATGCGGGAGGCCTACATTGACGACATGGTCATAAAAACTAAGGAAAACTCCCACGAGCTCGATGTGGAAGAAACCTTGAAACTTGCGCCACAATGACATGAAGCTAAACCCGCTTAAGTGCGCTTTCGGGGTCAAGGCGGGCAAGTTCCTCGGATTCGCGATGGTCAACCGAGGGAGAGGGATAGAGGCTAATCCGAGAGAAAATCCGAGGCCCTATTAGACATGAAACCTCCTGCTGCGTGAAGGATGTACAAAAACTCAATGGTCGCATCACCGCACTTGGCCGCTTCATCTCGCGGTCGGCGAGAGAGATGCCTCCCCTTCTTCAAAACTCTCGAAAGGGGAAGAGAGGCGATGAATTTACATGGAGCACGAGTGCCATCGGGCTTTGAAGAAGTCAAAACATACCTCGGGCGGCCGCCTCTGCTCGGCGGCCGGTGCCGGAGAAGAGCTCTTTTTGTATTTAGCGGGTTGCTGATACGCGTGTGTATTTGTTCTTGTAAGGGAGGAGAATAACTCCCAAAAACCGAGTTTATTATGTAAGTAAGGCCTTGTCCCGCCGTAGAAGGGCGTTATCTTAATATAGAAAAGTTAGCTTACGCCTTGCTTGTATACGCTCGAAAATTAAGAGCCTACTTTTACGCACATCCTATAAGCTGTACTAGCGAGGCCCAGCTTAGAAAGGTTTTACATAAACCGAGTCCTCGGGGAGAATGCTAGCTTGGTCTATAGAGCTCATAGAGTTCCGGATCACCTACTCCAGAAAGACAATCAAAGCGCGGGCCTTAGTTGATTTTGTAGTAGAATCATCATTCAAATTAGCGGACGGCGACCTCGGGAAGAAAGCGAGCGAGAATCGGAGGATGACCCGAAGGCCCGAGCACAGAGAGAAATTGTTCAAGCCCGGGGAGCGTCCGGAAGAGGTATGGACTTTATATGTGGACGACTCATAGCAAGTTAATCAGTGGAGCGGGCATCACTTACGATCGCACCTGTGAAGAAATTTATGAGGGCCTTGAGATTCAAGTTCGAGGCATCAAACAATCGATTTGAATATGAAGCGATTATAGCGGGCATGTGGAATTGGCAAGAGACTTGGGAGTTCGAATATTGAGATCAATAGTGACTCTCGGCTCATAGTTAATCAAATTAGGGGAGTATGATACTATCGACCCGGTACTAGCTCGATCTTGTGGCCTTGCAAAAACCCTGCATCAAAATTTCACTTACTATGAAATTTGAACCAAGTCATGAGAGAGGACAATGTGGTGACCTCCTCTCGAGAATAGCAGGAGCAAGAAATTGGTGAGTTGGAGCGGTGCCGAGATTGAATTCACGGAGAGACTGCTATAGATCGAATTCGGAGATAAACAATATTGAGGATCAAGAAAGGGCGGGTAGATGAAATGAAGGATTACATCGAGAAGCAAACCCTCCACGAGGACCCGGTAAAGGCTAGAGCCATCGGAACGGTGTCCGCGAAATACCTCGTCCTCGATGGGGTGCTTTTCGGCGATCATTCACCAAGCCTTTACTCGGATGCGTCAAAACTCACATGGTCACCAACTTACTCTATGAGGTCCGTGAAGGAGTTTGTGGCGGACATCCAGTGCTCGCGCCCTCTCGGACAAGATCAAATTCCAAGGATTCTTTTGGCCCGCAATGAGAAGGGATGCGCGGGAGTATGTTAGAAAATGTGATAAGTGCCGAGGAGATTTGCGGACATCCCTAGACTACCATCAACGAGCGAGACTTTGGTTGTACCATCGTGGCCGTTTGATACGTGGGGATAGATCTTATTGGACCATTTCCAAGCTGCTAGAGGAAGCATCGAAGTACGCCGTGGTGGCCGTGGATTATTTTACCAAGTGGACGGAAGCAAGGGCTTGGCCACTATTTCCGAGGATAACACTATCAGTTTGTCCACGACCACATCTATTGTCGATTTGGGGTTCCCGAGCAATAATTTCGAGATAATGGCACCCAATTCTCCGCAAAATTCAACTGCTTGAATGTGTGAGAATGAAGGTGCGGCTGCACACCGTAAGTCCGCGATTGCCTATCCTCGGGGAAATGGTCAAGGCGAGGCGCGAACAAGCTAGTCTGGCGCCTTAAAGAAAAATTTGGAAGGACGAGGAGGACGTTGGTTGGACGAGATCCCGGATCGCATTATGGGTTGTCCGCACCACAATAAGAAATTCAACGGAGAAACTCCGCTTCTCGCTCACGTATGGGTCGGAAGGCAATGGCTCCGGTTGAGGAGTAGCCACTACACCTCGTGCGAGTCACATACTTCGACGAGTCTCAAAACGAGGCAAACGAAGGTGTGACACGGACGATCTCGAGAAAAGAAGAGGAAGAGAATGCGGGCACATGAAAAATGGTGAACTACAAACGAGAAGCGAAAAGAAGCACCATGATAAAAGAGTAAATAAGAGGAGTTTTTCGGTTGGAGGCGGGTACTCGAAGCGTAGAGGTCGAGGGACCCAACTTTGGTTTCAACAAAGTTTGTCCCAGAAATGGGAAGGTCCGTATGAGGTCACAAAGATAGTCAAAGAGGGCACCTACATATTGCGACCAAAGAGGGAGAAGAGCTTAAGCACGCTTGGAATAGCGACCACCTTAAGAGATACTTCTTTTAAAATCTTTGTAATTTTTGGAAGGAGTATAGACTATATATATATGAGTGAGAAGTTATCATCATATTTTGATGCAAAAATCAATTCCCACGACCTTCAAAAGCTAGGGTGGATGCCGCGTGCGGATGCCGAGTGAGTTCGAGACGACATATGAGCTCCTGCTAACGTGCGCAAAGATCTAGGGATCACGCATGCCTATATATGTACAAAGATCCATTACGATCCGTACTATGATCGCGGGGAGGATACTCTCTCTGCTCGCGTGACACCACCAAAAATAAGTGGATATAGATGAACGTGATGCAAAGGCCATGATGCCCGTGCCTACGGATTTTAGTGGAGACAAATGACACGAAGTCAGGACCCACTAATTGCGCGAAGGACCTCGTTAGGGCCGTTACTCGCATGCTGTATGTGACAAAGGCCTACATATAAGCCCGTTCACCGGATCGCCCACGAGACCCTCACGAAAAACCTAGGGAGTTTTGAATAAAGGGTCGAAATAAGTGAGAACCTCCAATAAGGGGATACGAGATGCCGGGGGTTAAAGGGCCTCTATGCTAAAATATGCTCCTACCTTTACATTGCGCGGACAATAGCCTCCACGGCCACCTTGCATGCCCTGTGAAAGTATGCTTGCCTTAGCTACTTTTGACTTACACCACGGCTCATGAGGTGGGAATAAGTGTAAATGGATGAGAGTGATCAAACTAGTTTAACAAAGCCAAGCAGACAAACGAGGTTAAGGCCTCAAAGTTTGCCCACAAGGCTAAACAAACGCGATCATAGAAGAATAAGGGCGACTCTCACAAAAAAAACCCTAAGGGTTTTGAATAAAGAGTTAGGAAAACTCAAAAATGCGGGCGAAAGGGCCTACTTAGGCTGCCCGCGAAGGAAGAATATAAAGTTAATTGCAAGTCAAAAGCTGGAAAAAGTAATAGGCAAGAATGCAAGTATTAAGGTGCTTTCGAAGATTGCCAGGCTACTCAAAATAGCCTCTGAGACAAGCAATTAAGATAAAAGTAAAAGAGCCAAGTGGAGAAAAATGCTTCTATTAATGATTAAGGAAGTATTTACAAAATTCCTACACTATTACAAAGAGATCCTAGTCTATTACAAAAGAAAAAGCAAAAATCCTATACTAAGGGAGCATTCTCCTTGGGCTCCTCGGTGGCCGCTCCATCGGTGCTCGCTTACGGCTCCTTGGTGGCCGCGCCCCCTGTGCCCGCCGGAGTCCGGAGTTAGGGAAGGCGGCCGGTCTCTGAGGCACCTCGGTGGTAGGGGCGAGCTTGTTGTTCGGCGGAGGCGAAGCGGGAGGCGGCCCGCCTGGGGAATAGATCTCGAGTGGCCCCTGGAAGAACACGAGCCGGGCATCCCGCATAAAGGGTTGTCCCGAATCGCGAGCATCCGGTTCGGCGATCGGTCAGGCGATCACTTACGCCACGGGGAGCGAGAGGCCGCGGCGGAGAGGTCCGAGACCATTGACCTCGTCCTCGGACGGAGAACTAGCGCATGCCGGAGTACGCGCTCCGCGTCGGTAGCAACCGGTGGGCCGATCACGGCCAAGCTGGCTGCACGGAGAACATACAGAAGTGGCCGCGAAGTTCGGATCTGTGTCCCGGACACTCCGCCTCATCTTGGGCCGAGCACTCCGCGGTGAGCCCAGTCGAGTTCTTATACTCCTCGACGGCTTCTTTGCGAGCCTCGCCGGCGTCCTCTCCTCTCCCGGCTCAAGCTGCGTAAGGGGTAGCGGTTTCTCGGAGAGCTCATCTGCCTTAGCCTCCCGGGAGTTTGACCGACTCCTCCGCGACTCCCGATTTGGTTACGAGCTCATCATTTCTTTGCTCAAGCTTGCTCTTGTGCCCGCGGAGCTCATCCCGTGACCACTTTGCCTTTGCGAGGCTAGTCTCAGCTCGGTCGCCCGCTCCTGGAAGCCCTTGAGATCGGACTCCTTGGTGGCGAACTCTTTCTCCTTGGCATCCCGGGGAGGGAGCTCGAGTCCCCACCTTCTCTGGGGCGGCTCCGGCTCGCGGAGTTTCCCCGCCATGTCCTTGGTGTGCGGCGAGCTCGGCGGACTGGCTGTCGCGAGTCTCCGGGCCTCGTGGCTTTGTTGCCCGCTGCGAGGAAGAAAGTCGAGAATTAGGGGAAAATCGAGAGGCTAAGTGAGGAAAGCCGGAAGAAAGGTCCCTACCTCGGTAAGGGCAACTCCAAATATCCCCCAGTCAAAGGCCGACGCGGGTTCTCGCTTCTCTCGGCCACTTTGGAATGAGGCTAGAAGTCGAGGGCGAAAGCACGGTGATCGATATTGATACCATTTGGATTCAGCGGAAATTTTGGGAGGGACCAGGGCGTATAAGTCCTACCCCGGATAATGGCGGGCGCACATCCCCGCTTTGCTTCCTCGCCTTCTCCACATGCCTCCTCGCGGGTGTGCCAATAGGGGAGATCGGGTAGGCTTGTGAGCATATTGTCCCCGCGATGGAGGAGCCGGTGGCGAAGCGGTGGCGGCTGGCGAGGCGGAAGGCTCGCGGGTAGAGAGTATCCCCCACTTTCCAGGGTCTTGGAGGCCCTACTCCTTATGCGAAAGGTCGGCATCTCTGCCTCAACCACCTCTTCTTGGATTGCTCCACGAAAGTTATGCCGGAGGCAATAGTGCGGCGGGAGATGATGCTGGAAAGCATTGGGTGGAGGAGGACCCCGGGGAGGTGGAGCGAGATTTCCCGGTTTGAGAATAGTGCAGGGAGCGAGGTAGAGGCTCCCCGGTCCTCACTTTCTGCTCGCAGCAGGCACGATCTTGTCTTTGGTGGGGACCCCTCCAGCTCTCATTCTGCACTCTTACGGGGGCAGCTTCCTATTGGCCTACTCTGGTTCTTGGCCTTCAAGCGAGCGGCAACTTAGAGGAGGAGCCATCGGAAATTATACGGCTTCCGGATCTACTGCGGAGGGAAAGAAAAATGGTTAGCAAAGCAGTTCAAAAAAATCAAAAGCAAAGTAAATTGGCAACAATTTTATAGAAGAATCGAGAGACGGATTATTTCGGGAGGATCGCTCTCGAGCGCCCGGCATCACGGGTGCCCACAATGCGCCTCCCGAGCTGGTAATGTTCGTGCACCATGTCAATCGGGGTCGCGGGGCGGGCTCTATCGCCACTGCACGGGGGCATGTGGGGCGCCTCTCCCTGCGAAGGAGCCGCCCCAGAGTAGATCGGTAGGGGCTCGTGCTTCCATTTATGGGCGCCCATATCGTAAGCAGGCTCCTCCCAGCTCTCCAAATCTTGGGCCGAGATGCATCTCTATGGCGGTGCGCATGCCCGGGCGGGGAATGGGTCCGGATGCTTGACCAGCGGCCACCTTCGGCCCGGGACGGGGTGGAAGGTTTGGAAAAGGGCCATCCAAATCTAGACTCGATCATAAAATGTCCTTCTGATTCCATTGGTCGAATTTGTTCGAAGGAGGAGAGAAAGTCCTGGTAGAGTAGTTCCTAGCCTTCAGGCTCAGAATGCCGCGGCTAATTTGGTTCTGATAGTAAGCATAGAGCCCGGCAAGGGTAGGCTCATAACCCAGGAATCTGCATACAGCTATGAAGGAGACAATGGCCCGGATGGCATTGGGAGTCAGGTGCATGGGCAGGCAAGCATTGAACTCTAGGAAGAAGTAAAAGAAAGGGT